>JAWQFY010000266.1:0-39679 GCA_037055185.1 Capillidium rhysosporum | reverse complement strand
ATAAATACAAAGTAAAAATTTTTAAAATTTTAAAAGTATTTAGTACTAATTTATTGTTTATCATACTAAATAAAATTAAAAAATTTTACTTTGTATTTATAAAATTATTAAAAATTATTAAAAAAGTTTGGTTAGCAAGCGCTTGCTAATATCCATAAGTATATTAAAAAAATATTAAACTAAGTAATAAAGCAGTTTATAATTAAGTTTTTAAATTTAATACCTAACAAAAGCAAGTAAAAACTATTATTTAAGTATAAAATAAAGTAAAAAGTTACTATTTTTAATATAAAATATTTTATATAATAAAGGATTAATAGTATAATATTAGATATCCTTGATATTAAATTTAATATTACTTATTTAGTTTTATTTGCTTAGTTTTTATTTAGTTTTTTATATATTTTAGCCTTTTTATTATAAAATTAAAGCTAAGATATTACATTAATTTAAATAAACTTTAGAAAATAGTAGTACTTATAAGTATTTTTTTTAGTATATATATATTATAAGCTTAAAAAACAAATTGAAAAATTATAAAATGATTAAATTACTAGATAATAAAAAATAATAATTAATTAAAGATAAAATTTAAAGATTTAATAAATTATATAAATAGATTTTTAAATATAATATTAGAAAAAAATAATACTTTAAAATTAATATAAAGTTTAATAAAAAATAAGCAATATTTAAAAGAAAAGTAAATTTAAAAAATAAACTAAATAAAATAAAATTTACTATAAAAAATTATTATTAATAAAAGAAAAATAAGTAAATTATAAAAAGTTATAAAGTTAAAAATAGTAAACTTAATATATAAAATTTAATTTACTACTATTAAATGTATTACGTTAAATAATTTTACTTATTAAATTAGCTAATATTTATTTTAAATATAGTTAATATAGCTTAAATATTAATATATATTATACTTATTATTTTAAATATAATAATAAAGTTTGTTTTATATAATAAAAAATATTTTTTATTACTTTAATTTAGTTATTATAGTATATTTTTAAATAATTATTTATAATATTAAATTAAAAGCTAAGTAGTTTTGTAAAATTTATAAAATACATTTTTAAATTTTTAAAAAATAGCTTATTATTAATTAGTTATTAATATATAAGTTTTTAAATAGCTTTAGATTTAATATTTTATTTTTTAGGCTATAATTTTTTTAGCTTATTATTACTATTTTAATTAGCTTAAAAAAACTAATTAATTTAAAAAAATGTATTTATAATATTATATATATTTATTGCTTCTTATATACTAAAATTTATTATAATATTAGCTTACTTTTATATATTAAAGTATTTATCTCATTAGCTTTATATATATATTTACTTAAAGTTTTTATAATTACTATTAATTTTTAAGCTAATTTAGTATATTTTATATTAAATTAATTAATATTTTTTAAATAAATTATTTTTCTTTAATAATTTTTAAATATTAAAAGTTTATATTATTAAGCTTAGTTAAAAATAATATATTTAGTATTTACTAAATTAGCTTTTATTTAAATATATTTAAAAAATTTTAACTTTTAACTTTTAACTTTTAAATTCTTTTTACTTTAAATATTAAAGCATATTTATAAATATTAGCTAAAAAAATAATTTTTAATCTATTAATAATATACTTACTTTTTTAAATATATTTTTTACTTATAATTTAAAACTTATTTAAATTTATTATTTTATAGCTTAAAAATAATATATTTAAAATTTGCTATATTTACTCTATTTATATATATATTATATTTTGTAAAAAACTTTTAAATCATATTTATATTAGTAGTTATAATATAAAAAGCTTACTTTAATACTAGTTATAATATTTTTAAATAAGCAATTAACTATTTTTAAAAATATTTAATTTTGATTTTAAAAATTAAATGATAAAAATTAAGCTAATAAATATTTTTAATTATATTTATTTACTTTTTATATATTAAAAAGTATATAGTTTTTAGTATATTTTACTAAAAACTTAAAAAATTTTAAAAAGTAAAAATTATATTTAAAAATGCACTTGCTTTTTATAGTAAATATATAATTTTAGAATATAATATATTAATATATATTTAAATATTAATAAAAAAGTTTTAAAAAAATATAAATTTTTAAAAAATTTTACTTTATAAATCTTTATAAATTTAAGCTATAAATATAAAATATTATATTTAATACTTATTATATATAGATATATACTAAAATTTTAATATAATATTGATATAGTATTAATATATTTATATTTTAAAAAATCAATATTTTTATTAATTAATTATAAAAAAAATAAAAATTTAAAGCTTATTTTACTTTACTTTATAAGTATAAAAGTATAAAATTAAGCTAATAGCTATAAAAATACTATAATTAAATATATATTAAAAAATTATACTATTTATATAATATGGCTATATAGTTAATAATATAGCTAAAATTTTTAAATATTTAACTTTTATTATAAGTAAATACTTTTAACTTATATATTTTATATATAGATTTGCAATCAATTTAAATAAATTGCAAAATTATAATATTATTTAAAATATTAAAATAGCTAAAATATTAGCTCAACTTGCTTTATATAATAAATTATATTTTATTTTTACACTTTTCTAAATATTAAAAGCTTTTTTTTTCTTACAATATTTAAAAAATAAGTATATAATCTTACTAAGCTTATTTTAGTAAGTTATAAATTTATACTTTTATTTTTTTATAGTAAAGCTAAAAAAATTCAGTATAAATAGAATTAAAAAGTTTTTAGACCTTATAAAGTATTAAAGTATAGCATTAATACTATAATATATTACTAAAATATTTTAGAAAAAATAATTAATATAGTATTAAAATAGAACTTTAGTTCTAAAAATATATTAACTATTTAAATATCACTATCTAAATAGTTTTATTTTAAATTCTTTTAAAAAGTTTGCTTATAAAACTATTAAGCTATTTAAATAAATTTAAAATAAAGCTTTATTACTTTATTACTTTTTATACTAATATAATAGCTAATAATTATATTAAAAATACTAATAATAAGATTTTTAACTAGCTTTTTTTATAGCAAAAACTATATATAGTTTAAACTTTAACCTAATTAAAAATACCTAAGTATTTTTTAAGCTTAGCTTAAAAATTGCTAAAAAAAACTACTAAAACTATATTTTACTTTTATTTTTATAATAAAGAGAAAAAATACTATAATTTATAAATTTATATTAAATATACTTTTTTTAGCTTATAAAAAAGCAGAATACTAATAAAACTTACTTAAAAAAACTTACAAATAGTTATAAAAAGTATATAATATTTAGTTATATAGTTTTAATAAAGTAGTTAAAGTTTAAAATTTATAGCTAAAAGCTATAAATTATAAAATTAAGCATTAAAAAAATAAATTAATATAAATTTATTTTTCTTTAAATTTATTATAATAAAAATATATATATATATAAAACTAAATAAATAATATATATTAATTTAGTTAAAACTTAATTAAGCTTTATAAATAAAAATTAGCTAATTTTAAAAGCAGCTAATCTTTTATTTAGTAGTAAAAAAATAAAATTATTATTTTAGTATAAATTATATCTATTTTAGTATTAATAAAATATTTAATAAAAAAATAAAAAAATCTATAAATATTATTAAAAGTAGCTATATAAAATTAAGCTATATTTATATTTTAGAAAATTTTATTTTTTTATTTTTTAGTATTTTTAAAATTTATTATACTAATTTAATATATTTTTTATTTAGCTATATAATATTAAATTTATTACTTTATATACAAAATAAGTATAGTATATAAAAGCTATTTATATTAGCTTATATTTTAATTTTTTAATTTTAAAATAAAAATTATTAAAAAAGTAAATAAAATTATATTATTTTTAAAAGTAACTAATTATATATATAACTTATTTATAATATAAAGTTATAAATATAAGTATTGCTTTTTTAAACTTATATAAATTTTTATACTTTTATTATAAAAATTTAAATCTTATTTTTTAAATAATAGTAATATTATATATACTTTATTAAATAATATATTAACTATTTTTATTATATAGTATTAATATATAATAATTAAATATACTATTTTTCTTTTTATAAGCTTAAAATATTATTTATTTATTTATTTTACTATATAAGATAAATACTTTTTTTACTTTATTATATATAAATAAAAGTTTAATTTTGCAATATAATCTTGTAAATTATATATATATAGCTTAAAAAAATCACTTTTTATAGTTAAATTAATAAATGAAAATAATTTACTCTATTATATAAAATAAATTAAGCTAGATTTTTAACTATTTTAAAATATAAATAATATTTTATAAAATAAAGTACTATAATTTTATAGTTTTTCTAATTTTTTAATTTACTTTTTAATTTATATATTTTATATTAGTATATTTTATAGCTATATACTTATATTTATTAATATTATTAAATATAGTTAAATAAGTAAAAGTAAAGTATATAAGAATTTTAGCAAAATTAATAAAAATATAGTAGTATTAATATTTAATATTACTTTTAATATTTATATAATAATAGTAAAATTTATTAATAATATTATTATTCTGTTAGAAAATATTAATTTTTAACTAAAAGTAAAATTTATTAATAAATTTAGTTAAACTAATTAAATAGTTTTAAAACTTATTAAAGTTAAAAAAATTATAAATATTTTTTTAGCTACTATTCAATTACTAACTATTTTTATTAAATTATTACTTTACAGTATATTTTATCTAATTTCTTTAAGTAGAATTATAGCTATTTTTACTATTAGTTTAAATTATTTTTAATTTTTGAAAATTTTAATCTTTTATATACTTTTAGCTAAAAACTTTAAAATTATATTTAAATCTATTTTTAAAGTTTTTTTTATAGCTATATAGCTTAAAATTTAACATTATTTATAAAAATTTATATGTATTTAAAATTAAATTTACTACTATATAGCAAATTACTTTTATTAATAGCTTTTACTTTAAAAAAATCTAATTAATATATAGTAAAAATTACTAAAAATATATTAAATTGTTATATTTTTGAACTTTACTTATATTAGTAAATTTAATATATACATATTAATTTTTAGTTTAATTTTTTATAATTAAAATTTTAAGGATTTCAAATATAGATGCATAACATATATGTAAATTTAAATATATTGAGTTTTAAATGTAAACAAAATGAATAAATTATAGTTACATTTATATAAATATATATATACTTTATCCAGTTTGTTTTAATCAATTTTGAGTTCAAATTAAACCTAATTTTTTTTTAGTTTCTTGAAAGCCCAAGGGACCCAAGTGCTTCCTCTTTATTTTTACTATCAATATTTTAAAAGAAAAGGGAACTTAGAAATTAAAACCTAATTCTTTAAAAAGCTTTAAAATAATTTTAGTATAATTGTACGCAAATTAACAAAAAATTTTATTAAAATAAAAATTTCTAACTTTTTAAAATATATAGGAACAAAAAGCGGATATACATCTGTGAAAATTAATATCCACCACTCTATTTTTCTACCAATTAAAAGCTACAAGCAAGTTGTGTATATAGATTCTAAAAGATTAAATAGAACAGTTCTAATATGAAATAAAGTAACACTTGATTCAAAGCGTTTAGAATAATTTCAACTTTACTGTCTGAAGGCTAAGCGAGCCCCTTAGGATAAAAAACCTGATCCTCAAGCTTTTGAAAAAAGAACTAGTTTTCCTAAACTGATAATTTCGATTTCTTTTTAACTTGGTTTTTCAAATCTGATAGTTACAATTTTGTTAATTGGAAAAGTTAAATTTAGTATTCTCTGTAATTTAGAAATTAAATCAAAACTTTACCCTTTTAAACCAACTATTCTAATTTAACGTTTGATCACACCTCCAAAAATTAAATAACGAACACTATAAAATTTTCGGTGCACGTGAATATTTAAAAATCTAGAAAGCTAAATAAACAAGTTCAAAAATTTCGTAGATTTGTTAAGCTCCTTCAATATAAATATATACCAAAATCTAAAAATGAATAAATAAACGTATACAAGCTATTTATATTATATATATATATTAACTTTAGCCTATATTAAAAAAGTGTCTATGTGGCAAACGAACGGTTGTTATAAAAGCAACTTCATATCCAAACTGGATAGCATAATCTTGTAACAATAAAAATCTGATGGGATTAGTAGCGGTTAAAATAACCTTTTAATTAACCGGTGATGATGTTGCCGGAAATGAAAAACGGATATTTAAACTTTAAAAAAAAGTTGAGGATGTCATAAAATTATGTCTATAATAGAACTTAGGTACTCTACTTGCACATTTATTAACCGATAGTTTGAACGATTGGAAGCTGTAAAACTAGGCCGGTATTATTTTCATTATAAAAGGGCACCGACAACACAAACTTTCCTAAACTTACTTTTTTAAAATCAGCAGTCATTATTTTCTCTACTACCAACATAACATTTTCCAACCAAATTTAAAATAAGATGTTAGCGAAGTCCAAATACCAAACAAGCCCGGTTAAAGTAGATGCAAGTTTACAGCAACCCATCGATTTGGAAGATGCCAGGTTAACCAAGAGTTTCGATTCTGATCATATAACTTTATTACTATTCGGAAATCAAGCTACTTTAGATAAACATATAAGGTTCCAATCCATTGTAGATAACGAACCTGTATTCGATAAAACTAAGCAACTACATATGTCTCGTACTGGCGTACTATTTACAAAAATATACCTTATACTTAATAATTTTGTGTAGCGCTACTTGAACGCTTTGAAGATCTGTAAACGTGCTGTTGAACTTAAATTTGAATTGGGTATCGACGATGAAGATTTCTTTAGGTTTTTGATACACATTGATGAACCTAATTCTGTAAAATTAACTTCAATTAAACTGTTACTGACCTTTTAATTAGATGTACCTACAGCTGAGTATGTTTCTAACTGCTATGCGCGATCATACTAGCGAAGAACAGTTTAAAACGTGGCATGAAGATACTAAAAATTTAAAGATGCTCGGATGGTAAACATTATTATAAAACGTTATTAATTACAATTGTTTTTAGTTACGCTCAAACCGAGATTGGGCACGGTTCAAGTTTAACTAACTTGGAAACTACCGCTATTTTCGATCACCAAAACGATCAATTCGTCATTAATTCACCAACTTTAAGTGTACGTTTATATAAAATCTAACTGATCTAATTGTTAACCTATTAGTCCGCTAAATTCTGGCCCGGTTCATTAGCTAAATGGGCTAACCATGCAGTGGTTTATGCGCAACTCCTTATCGATGGTAAAAACTACGGTCCACACGGGTTCTTAGTACCTATACGTAGTATGGAAGATCATACTTTGTTACCAGGAGTTACTCTTAAGGATATAGGTCCTAAAGCTGGCTACGAAGGTGTGGATAATGGTAAGAGCTTTTATACGGTAGATAGGTTTTAAGTAACTGTAATTTTAGGGTATGCCAGTTTTGATAATGTACGTATACCTAGGTTCAACATGTTGATGAAGTTCAGTCAGGTTAATCGTGAAGGTAAATACATTAAACCTAAGCATAGTAAAATCGGATTCGCTATTATGGTACTTGTTTAAAAATTAGCTTAGTAGTTAAATTAACCTTTTTTAGACTGAAACCAGGGTCGGTATAACTCAACTATCCTACCAATCTTTAGCTAGAGCGATCACTATCGCTATACGTTATTCTACCGTCAGGCGTCAAGGCACTACGCCCAATAAACTTGAGCCTCAAGTTATAAGTTACCCTTTAGTTCAATACCGACTATTTCCCTTATTAGCCAATACCTTTGCTTTAAACTTCGTAAGCCGTTGGTTAGCCAATAAGTTCCAATCGATGATGGCTTCAATTAAGAGTAACAACGATTTTACTTTATTACCCGAAGTACATGGTGTATCAGCCGCCTTAAAAGGTTACTGTTCTGGTACGGCGACCGAAGGGATTGAGGAAGCCCGTCGTTGTTTAGGTGGCCAAGGTTACTTGAAATCCAGTGGTATCCCAGATTACTACAACTCATTCATACCTACTATGACCTACGAGGGTGAGAACGGCCTGTTAACCCAGCAACCAGCCCGTTTCTTACTCAAAGAGTTTGTTCAAGCTATCAAAGGAGATACTATCAACCTAACTGAATCTACCGAATTCTTGGCTCAGTTTTCTAAAGGGGAGCAGTACAGTTGGGATCCTAAAGATACTGAATTGGTGGGTAAATTAGATGCAATTACTACTTTGTTCGGTTACAGAGTTTTCGATCACACTAAAAGGTTATACCATGCTAGTCAGAAATGTCATTGGGATACTTTAGGTATCTATTCAAATAATCTGGCACGTGCCTTTTCCCAGTACGTCACCCTCCTACACTTCTTCAACGGTATCACACAGCTCGAAAAGGATAGTCAAACTTCCCCTGCCACACTCCAAGTTCTTACCACTTTAGCACAGCTTTATGCGATATCGATAATCGATAAGGAGCCCGGAGACTTCCTATACAACAATTCACTCCCTCCTAATCAACTTGATAACGTCCGTACTTACCAACAGCTACTGTTTAAGAAATTAATGCCTGAGGTGGTAGGCTTAGTAGATTGCTTCCAACTCTCAGATAAATTCTTAGCTTCCGATCTTGGTGCGTTCAAAGGTAATGTCTACCAACGAATTGTTGAAAATTTGGATAAGAATCCTCTAAATTTAATTGACCCTGTCAACCAAAAAGTTGGTTATGAAGAGTATATTAGACCTATCATCAAAGGTGAATGTAATAGTATCAAGGTTGGAAACGAACTTAAGGTACCTAGTAAACTTTAGAAAGGTGAAGCAGAGTTGAGATTGTGTTTTTTTGCATGTACACTAAGTAAAGTTAATAGTTTTTTTATATTTTATAAATATTTATTTAATTTATAAAATAAATTTATGATATTTATTTGTCATTTTTAGACACTGATAATATTAGCTACTGAATATTTAAACATAATCAACTACTAAAACCTGTTTACAAGTATGTTTTTAAGTATAGATGACCCTTAATAAATTTAATTTAATTAATAATTTAAATTAAAAAATTGTAGCTTTAAGTTATAAAATTAGATACACTTTTATTAATTTAAAGCTTCTGTATTAAAATTTTATATTTAATTATAAATTTAATTTTTATATTAATATATTTTAGCTAAAAAAACTACCTCAAAATTTACTAAATTTATTTTTAATATTATTAGTATAAGCTTAAAGTTTTTTAAAAGTAATTTAATTAAATATAGTATTAATTTTTTTTAAAGTATCTTAAAATTATAAGATAAAGTTGCATATTAGATTAGTATATATTTAATATATACCTAAATCTTCTTAATATAATTAAGGCTTAAAAAATAACTTAGTTATTTTAAAGCTTTAATATTTTTTATTAATATATATAGTAATTATTATATAGTATAAAAAGACATTATTATATATAAATACTAAAAAGCCTATATTTTTTTAATTTATATATATATATATAATGTAGTAATTACTTAATATTTCTATATAATTGTTAATATTTATAATATTATTTATATATGCATTAATTTTAAAGCTATTAAATAAGTTATAATTATTAGTAAAATTAGAATAAAAAGCTAATATTTTTTTACATTATAAAAAAACTTATTTTATATATTTAAAACTTAGTAAATAAAAGTTTATTTATTTACCTAATTTTTACTATTTAGTTAAATTTAAGTTTTAATTTTGTTTTGAAAAATAAAATAAAATAATACTTAACTTATAAAATATTTATTTATTTTTAGCTATTTTAGTAATTTAGGCTTACTTTTAACTTTAATTTTCAATTTTTCAGCATTATACTAGTTAATCAAATAGTTAATTATCTATAATTTAATTTAAAATGCTACTTTTAATATGTTTTTTTTAATTTTGAAAATTTTAACTATAATATTTAATTAAAATTAAATCTACTTATAAAATTTTAAAATAATTACTAAAATAATATCCTTTTTACTATATTTATAATAATAAATCTTAATTTTTATTTTATTTTATTTTTTAATACTGATACTTTAAATAGATAAAATTATATTTATTTTTATTATTTATAGATATAAATTTAAATTTAGTAAAATATTTAAAAAAATTATTAAAATAATAAAATTTTTTATTAAAATTTCTATATTTTAAATAGTTTTATTTATTTTAAAATGCCTTTAAATATATTATAAGTTTAATTTACTTTTATAATTTAATATATATAATTTTTTATTTTTATATTAATAATTAAAGCTAAATTTTATCATTATTAAAAATTAAACTATTATTTCTTATTTATTTTATAATTTATTAATTATAATTTAAATAAAATAAAATACTCTAAATTATAAATTAATTAATATATTTAAGAATTATAATTAAATACTTTATATTTAAAAAATTTAAATCAAATCAAATAAAAAAGGTATTTATTTTATTAAAATAAATAATATAATAAAAATAAAAATACCTATATAAAATTAGTTTTTCAAATTTTGTAAAGCTAATGCTTTATAAATTATTTTTTTATTATATAAAATAAATTAAGTATAATTTTTATAATTTTTTTGTTAGCAATTGCTAAATAATCTTAATATATATATTTTTTTAATTAAGTTAAGGTTAAAGCTAAAAAGCTTAATACTAGTATTTAATACTTATAATATATAAAGTTTTATTTAATTTTTAGCTATAATAGTATTATAAAAAATATTAATCTTAAATTATATAAAAATAATATATTAAAATAAGCTAATAATATTTTAAATAAACTTTTTAAATAAATTTATATCTTTATAGCTATATTATAAATATATTATACTTAATAAACTTTTATTTACTTATTTTATTTTGTTATATAAATTTAAATAATAACATTTAAATATTTAATAAATACTTAGCTTAAAAACTTTATTATATTAGTATTAATTATATATATAATTAACCTATTTTATTATATTTAAACTAAAAATACTAGTTTATAACTATATTTTAAAATATAGTATCTATATTTAATATTATTTTAATTAAATTATTTACTTTTAGACAATATTTATTTTAATTTATATAGAATAAATAATAAATAAAATCTAAATATTATTTTACTTATTTTAGCTTTTACTAACTTTTCAAAATTATGTTTTAAATTTAAAAAACATAAAGCTAAAAATTAATAAGTTAAAATATATTTTTAATAATTTAAATTTAAGCTAAATTATGAATAATAATATAGAAATCTATTTCTAAATATATTTTAATTTTTAAAATTTTTATCCTTAAAACTTTTTAGTTAATTTGTATATATAGAAAAAACCAATTAAGCTTTTTATTTTCTAACCAAACTCTTTTTATAAAGAATTAAAGTATAAGCATAGTAAATTTAGCTATTTTAGACTGATCAAGCCAAAATTTTAAAAAAGTAGTTTCCTTCTCTTAAACATAAGTATTTTTGTTAGGTTTTGAAGTTCAAAATATGAATGTTTAGAGTTTAAAGCTAAATGAAGTTTCATTAAATTGTATTTTCATAATTAAAATCTTTTTATTTAATTTTTTACTATATTTTATTAACAAAAGTAGTAAATTTAATTGTTTTTCGTATATCTAATGTTTAAAATTTGATAACTACAGCTTTGAAATTATACTAAGTAGGTAAAACAAGCTATTAAAGTGTTTAATTAAGAGGTGTATTTTCACAAAACTATATAATTTCAAATCAGGGACTCAGAATCTAATTGTCAACCACCTCCAACGTATTTTCCTCGCCGTTTTCGTTATTAGGCTCACCGAACAGTATGAAATTACCTTGAGCACAAATTTCCAATATATCTTCAGCTTGCTGAGATCCCATTTTGGCCAATAGTTTATTGATTTCCACCAACGATTCTAATTTAAGTGCTTCTTGGAACTCGGTAGGTAGGGATTGGAAGAGTGTAAACCTTTCTTTATCTTCTTCGCTGTTGTCGGGTAAATTAGTTTTGATAGTACCATCGGCGGACAACGCTTCCAACTGTAGCACTTCGTTTTCCTCTTCCTTATTTAGCTTGGATCGTAATACTTCACAACGTTGTTTGAGCAGAGTGTAGGTATCCTCTACGTCCTTGTAAAAGAAACTGGCAGCCTTTTGGTTCAACCTTAAACAAATTAAGCTTAAGCATAAAAAACTATTTACCTGTTGAAGAAGAGGTTGATGCCGTCCGGACCTAGCTCGATACAGTACTTTATAACTAAGGATTGGATAATACAATGTTTAGCAAAGACGGTGTCCTTCTCAAGTTCGACTTCTAAAGCGTGTCCCATAATCTCATCCGAGTACTTCATGTTGACAATATGAGGGTTCTTGGATATGAATTTCTTACTTTCTTCCATACCTTTAACTTTAGCGAACGAATAAGCAAAATCAGAAATGATTATATTGTCTTCATCCTCTTCTTCAACATCTAAATCCTCCATTTTCTAAAACAATTTAAATACAAGGTTAAAAACTTCCAATTACTTTAGATAGACTATCAGCGTTTAGTGTTTCAATAGCCTTCTGTTTAGTTGGTTTCTTAGGCTCTTTAGATTGTGGTTGCTGTGGGTTAGGTTTGTTAACAATCTAATTTAAAAAAAGTTAGCAACAATTATTTATATATAAATTTACTGTTTTATCGAATCCAACTCTACATACGTTATCGGAAGTTAAAGTTGAATTTTCTATCTTAAGAGTCTCTTCCAAATCCTTTTTACAGTTAAGTTGGAAAGTCTCCACTTGGGCCAACTCTTCCTTAATTTTCTCCAGCATAAATTCTTTACGATCGGTACCAGTATAGGAAGCCAACTTTTCAGTAACCACCCGTAACAAATTTAAAATCGACTGCTCGTTTGAATACATTTTATTCTCACCTGGTTGCGATTTCTCAGTTTCATTAACAGTATCTTTTACGTTAGCTTCAATTTCAGCTAAAGTTTTCATAAAACTTTCCACATCTGAGGTTCTTAACATGTCACTTATTTCGTTGATCTTTAATATTAAAGCACTGTTTTGAACTATCCGTTCTTTAAGTTGACTTATTTTATTACGTCTTTCGGCTCTTTTGTAATGAATAGCTTCCTGGTTCCACTTTATAAAAGATTTCTTATCTACGTTAGGATGTACTTCAATATCCTCATCATCTGAAATTTCTAAGTTGTCCCACTTTGAGTAATCTAAAGGCATGTTGTTTTTTACTGTTGTAACTTCAATATTAACTTTTCTTGTACTTAGAAATTTTTTAAGTACCTATTCTAAAGTTCTAGTAAGTTCGCGATAAATTGATCTCTTTATACAACCAATCTAATCACTTTGACTTATTACGTGTCTCATACTCTTCCAAAAAAAATTTGAACCAATAAAGTAATAAGTATTCGAAAAGTAAAAGTTGAAACTCAGTTTAGCAGCAGAAAGTTGAATATACAATAACTACAGAATCAGTCTAAGCGAATTATCAAAGTACAAGGCAAAAATATTCATACACACAACTATTTAACAGCGAAAAGTGTAAATACTGTTTAAATGACATTTAATACTCCGATTTAAACAGGCAGATTTCGTTTTACATGAAAATGCCTATAAAATATTCAAAAGCTGTACTCACGTTTAAGTAGGCAAGTACTACTTTCCTAATTAAGGTTGTAGTGTTTGTTTTTATAACTAGTTAGTTAAATATAACTACCAAATTTTAAATTCAGTTAAAATTGAACAGCAAAAATGAAGCAATAAGTTTAGCATCACCACGAAACTATCCAAAAAAAATTGTACAAGAGATTGAACAAATGTCAGTAAACTGTGCTAAGTACATTTGAAAGTAAAGAATTATAGAAATATAAAGGCGGATTAATTCAAAAACTGGCATAGGTTCAATTGGTCTATATGTCCACTATCTACTATTATACAGATATTCTATAAAAACCTATAATTTTGAAAATTTTAAAAAATATTTATTTTAAGAATTAGTTTACTTAGTTGATATATGGTTCAGTGTTATAAAATCAATTTATCTCTATTCTTTCATAAATATATCAAATTTTATACTTAAATAATTTATTCTCTAAAGTATATCTCTATTAAGCTATGAAGGATATTAGCTAATCTGTTTTTTCTCAAACATACTTTATAAACTATATATAATGATACTATTGATATGTTTAATTATAAGGTATTTTAGTTAATTTCTAATGAGCTTAATTTTTTCAATATATATTATTAATAAAAATAATGTAAATGTATTATTTTATAAATAAGAAAAATATTTTTAAAAATTTAGTTTTAAAATTTTTTTTATACTTTAATTTTAAAAGTTAGATTTATTATTATACTATATAATTAATTTGTATAAGTAAGCTTATATAGTAATATATTAATAATTTTAAATGAAATTAGAAAATAAGGTTTTAAAATTATAGATATAAATAATTATAGTATTTTAATATAATAAATTAAACTTATTTATTATATTACTTTAGCTATTTTTAAAGATTAATTTTTATTTTATTTTAATAATTTCAATTAAATTAAGTTTTATAATTATTTTTAATAACTTTTAATATTAGTTTTCACTATTTATTTTTAGCTATAATTAATTATATATTATTTTCTTTTAATTAATAAATATAAAAATACATATATAATATATTATAAAATAATGCTAAAAAAATATTAGTAATATTATTTATTTTATATTTTTGTTTTAATATTTTTGTTTATATTTTAGAAAATAAAAGAAAAAAAATAAAAATTAGCAAAATTAATACTATTATTTTACTATATTAACTTAAGTATTATAGTAAAATTTAATATTAATTAGACTTAATTTAAATTTAAATTTATTTAAAATAGAATAAACAAAAAACAATATTATAATTATATAAATAAAACTAATAATTTTTAGTTAATTTTTTGATAAAATTATAAATAATTTAAAATTTTAATATATAGCTAAAAAATTAATATTAATTTATTAAATTTATATATTTTTATTTATAAAATTTTAAAAAATAAATAAAAAATTTAAAATTAATTTTAAGCTAATTTTTACTAATTTTTTTAATCCAATAAGCTTTTACTTATAATTAAATATTTATTTTAACTTTTTTTTAAAATAAACTTAATAATTTTAAAAATTTTATATAGTTTTTAATAATTAATTTAACTTTAATTATAACTAATTTTAAGCTATTTAAAATAACTATTTATATTTAATTTATTGCTTTAAATATAATAATATAATAAATATATTTACTTTAAAATATAATATAATTTATGTTAAAGTTTTACTATATAGCCATTTAAAAGGTAGTAACTTAGCTAATTAGAACTTGGATAGAAAGTAAGTGCCTTGGGTACTTTTATAAGGCCTGATTAAATTAGGTGAGCATTATAGCAATTAATAGGCTTGTTTTAAAGGCGGTATAGAGATTTTACTATTTAGTCTAGTCAGGGCTAAGTGCCTTAGCTTGATTGTACTTTAAGATCTCTAAGATATCAATATAGTAATAAAAATAAAATACATAAAAAGTTTTTATTTAAAGCAAAAAAAAGGTTCTTTTATAGCACACTTATCCAATTTGCTTATAACAGAGTCAAGTAGGCTGCATAGGATAGAGGTAACTATTATTTTTAGAGCAAGTCAGATAGTTGATAAATTGTTTTAGGAAACAATACTTATCACATTGATAACTCAGCAACAGTACTATTGAAAAGTTTCAATTAAAGATTTGTTTTGATAGCAAGTTAATATTATTAGGTATTCTGGTAGTTTAACTTCTAATAAGAGAGACATTATTTTAACTTGATTTTATGTTGGTTATGAGAAGGATGGCATTAATATGTGATTGAAGCAATAAGTACTCAAGTCTAATATACCAAGTAAAGTATCATATATCAGGCTTAAGTTATAGTATATCCAAATTATATCACAATTTAGTTAAATAGCAGAGTTTTTTAATTTAATTTTAATTAAAAGTTTAAATATTATTTTAATATTTAGATTTTAAAGTTTTTTTTAACAAAATTAATGATTATATATATTATTTATTTAATAAGTTAAATAAATAGAAAAATTTTTTTAAAAATAATATAATTTTAAAATTTTTAATTTAACTAAATAAAATTTTATTTTTAAGTATTTTATTTAAGTTTATTTAATAATACTATTTAATTTTTTATTTTTAAAACTTTTAAATATATTTATATTTTTATTATAATAAAGATTTTAATATTTAATTTATAATAATAATAATTTAATTAGACTTATTTTAAAATTACTAAATTTTATATTAAATTTACTATATCTTTTTAAAAAATTATTAGTTTTATTTATAAAAATATAAAATTATTTTATTTTAGTTTATTTTTAAATAAATTTAAGTATAATTTAAATCTAACTACTACTAAAATTAATAAAATAATAGAATTTTTTTTTAACTTTTAAGTTATAAAAAATATATAAAAAGCAGTTTTATATTTAAATAAATAGATATAAAATTATTAGTATACTAATTTTATTTTATAAAGCTAAATTTTAAAACTATATAATAAAAATAAATAAATATTCATTTTTTGTTTTTAAAACTAATAAAATTTAAAATATTTAATTATTATAACTATTATTTATATTATTTTTTGAAATTATAATTAATATTTATACTTAATTTAATAAATTTATTTTAATTTTAATTTTAAAATCTATTTTTTTTAATAATATTTTTATTTAAAATATTTTATTTTTTAATTTTTTTTAATAATTTATTAAATTTTATTAAAAAAAAGTAAATCCTAATTTAAATTTAAATGCTTTTTTTAAAATAAAATATATAATAATTTATTTTTATAATTTTACTAAAATTAGTAAATAAATAAATAAATTAAATAGTAAGTATTAAAAATATATAAAAGTAGTTTAAATAAATATTTAGTATTTATATTATACTTTTATTTATAAGTTTTATTTATTTTAATATTAGCTATCTTATTAGTAATATTTTATAAAATTTTATTTAGTATTATATTTTATTTAAGTATATAAAATCTAAATATTTTACTTTAAACTTATTATTATTATTAAATAAAAAACTAAGTATATTAATTTTTATTTTATATTAAATTTTTATACTATTAGTCTTATTAATATATTTATAAAACTAAATAGTAAAAAAAAATTTAAAATTTTATACTATTTAATAAAAAATAATTTACTATAAAAATAAAATATTTATTAACTATACTAATAAAAAAAATAAGTCTTTTAAAAATAATTAATAAGATAAATTAAAAATAATATTGTAAATTAAATTAAATTAGTTAAAATAAGTAAAAGATAATTTATAATATAATAAATAAAAAATATAAATTTATTATTTATATAAAGTAGATAACTTAAATAAAAAAGTTTAATAAATTAGTAATTTAAAAAAAATAAAAGCCTAAATATTAAAAAATTAATATAAATAAACAATAATAAAATTTAAATAAGTTATATTTAGTACTTTATATTTAAAATATATTATAATTAAATTTTAATTTATAAAACAGATTTAAAATTTAAATTATAAATAATTTAAAAAAAATCTTATTTAAAAAAAATATTTTAACTATTTTTTATATTTACTAAATTATTTTTTTAACTTTTATACTCTTTTACTAAACCTTGCATTTAAGTTAGTAGCTAGCTACAGCTAATTAATTTATAACTATTATTAATTATAATAATATTATATTAACATAAATAATTAATATTAACTAATAATAAAACTTATATAATTATTTTATTAAAATATATTTAAATATAAAGTAAAATTAGAAAAAATACTTTTTAACTTATATTAAATTTAAATATAATAATTTTTAATATTTATAAATTTATAAATTTATAAATTTACATTTAACTAAAAATTTTATAAATAATAATTTAATAGCTAAATTATTTCAAAAATATAGTAGTTATAAAAAGTATAATAAAAATATAATAAAATATTTAGCAATAATATTTAAATAAAATATAATAGTATATATCAAAAAAAGAAAAATATTATAAAATATAAAATATTTTATTTTATTATTTTAAATTTACTAAAAAGTTTAGTTAATAAAAAAAACAAGCTAAAAAAAAATTTAGAAAATAAATTAACTAATAGTATAATTTAAATTTTAAAGTATACTTAGATAAAAAAATTAAATATAGTAAATTTAACTTTAATAATAATAAAATAAAAATAGCTTTTTATTTTTTAGTATTTATAAAGTTAAAATTTAAACTATATATCTTTGATTTTATTTTTATTTTTAATATTAATATTACTATAATTTTTAAGTAAATTTCTATATTAGTTTATAAAAAAAACTAAAAATTAAAAAATAAAATCAATATTTTTTATTAAAATTTAAAAACTAAAAATATTATAATAATATTTAACTAATTAAAATTTAATTAGCTAAATTTAAAATTAGTATATAAGCTTTAATTTTTTAAACTTTATTAAATTAAAAGAAAATCCTATATTTAAAAATATATATATTAGTTATTATTTAAATTTTTTTTAAATTTATTACTATTATAATATTATAACTTATACTATATTTATTAAATATATATAATGGTAGAAAATTAAGCTAATAGTTATAAAACTACTATAATTAACTATATATTGAAAGGCTATACTATTATATAATATAGTTATATAATTAGTAACTATTTAATGTATATTTAAAAAAATAAATCTAAGTATTAAATACTAAACTTATATAATTTATATTTAAGTTTATAAATAATTAAAGCAAATAATACTAATATAATACTTTAAAATTTAAAAGTATTTTATATATCTATATACTATTTTAAATTTTAAAATAGCTTTATATTAGCTTAATTTATCTAGCTATACTAAGTTAATTTTTATTTTTATTTTTAAATATTTAAAGTACTTATTTTTTTAGTATTATAAAAAAATTACAACTTTATAAAGTAAAAATTATACTTTTATTTTTTTTAGCTATTTAAAAAGATTTATAATTATAAATAAAATTAAGTAAAAAAATATTTATAGTTAGTATATATTAATATTTTAAATAAAATAAAATAAAATAGTATAAAATAAAACTTTTATATTAAAAGTATATCTTATATAAGAAAGTATTATAAAGTATACTAACTAGTTAAATAATAGTAATTAAACTTATATAATATAGTTATATAAATAAATATAAGTATAACATTTTTATAATTATATATTTGCTTATTTAAAATTTTAAAATTTTATAGCTATAAATTATAAATATTAAATATATAGCTATTTTTAATTTATAGAAATTAAAAATAATAAAGTTAATTTTTAAAGTTTTACTTTAAAAATATAAAATTTTTAATTAAAATAGTATATATATATATAATAATTTTAAAGTTAGTTTTTTATATCTTTATAATTTTTTTTTACTTAGCTAGTTTTATTTTAAATATTATAAAAAGCTTAAATAAAAAACTACTAAGCTATCTTAATATATAATAATTATTTTTTTAACTACTATAAAAATTAGAAAAAATAATTAATCTTTTATAATATATAAGTAGAAGTAATATTAAGCCTTTTAATTTATATAAAAGCTTTACTTTTATTATTTAATAGTCAAAAATATTTTTTAATTTAATTAAAAATATATATATTATATAAGCTTTTAAAAAATTATATTTTACTACTTTTATATAATAATAATAATAATAATGTTTTTTAATAAAATTAAATTAAGTATATTTAGCTTTATTAAACTATAAAATTTATAAAAAATACTAATAAAGTTAATTTAATAAGGTAGTTTTAGTTTAAAGTTTATAAGTTTTAGTTACAAAGTATAAATTTAAATATTAAAAATATTTTTTAATACAAATATATTTTTTTTCAAAATTGTTATAATATATTTTTTATAATAAAATTGTTTTTAACTTAAATAATATTAAATATATATATTATTTAAATATTGTAAATTTTAAATTTATATAAATATATATATATTTATTAAAATTTTCTAGCTTACTTAATAATAATTTTCTATATAAACATAATTTTTTATTATTTATCTTTTTTAATAAATACTATAATTTTACTACTTATAAGTATAGTATATTATAATTTGTAAATTTTAAAAATTTTATTGTTAATATTTTAGCATTAATATAGTATATTTTAAAAAATTAAAATTATTAGTATATTATAAATATATATTTAAAAAAATTTCAAAATTAATTTTTAAAAGTATATCTACTTTATATTATTAAAAATTCTTTCAACTATATTGTTTATTTTTTGTTAAAAAAATATATAACTTTTAGTAAATTTTAATAAAATTGAATGAAATATCCTGTTTTATACTTTATAAACATTAGTAATTATATTAAAATTTATCTATTTTTTAAATTTTAGCTTATTTTATCTGCTTATTTTTTTAACTTTAAATTTTGGAATAAGCTACCTTTAGAAGTAGCTAATTGCATCTGTATAATTTATTTAATTGTACCAGTTTAGTACTTAACTTTAAATTTTAAAAAAGGTACATGTATATCTTATATTGCTAAATTTACACTTTTTTTAAAGTATTTATATACTTCTTTAAATTTTATAAACCTTTTTATATCTCAATATTGCAAAATAAATTAATTCATATGTAACAATAAAAGACACTTATTATACTTATTTTATACTTAAAATTTACATTATTTTATAAGTATATTTCAACTTATTACACTTAAAAATAATTAATAGCCTATGTAATTGCTTTTACTATTTTTTGATATAACAAAAACAATAGCACTTTATATAAAAACAATTAATTACTAAATAAATAAGCCAAATTAATTATGTTAAATATACACTATAATAATATTTTATTTTTGGATATAAATTAAATTTTATACAATTAGTGGTATTTCAACCTACCTTAAATTTTATCAAGTACATTATTTTAAAGATTAAAGTCTAATAAAATAAAAAGGCAACAAATTTAATAAATTTTACAAACTAAACTTATCAAGCATAAACCTAACCCAAGTAAGGAACTCGTCGACGTTGTCACCTTTTATATCAGTAATTTTTAGCTTTTCGATTATTTGCTCGAAACACCAAAGCTTCTCCCTATCACTTTGAGTTATAATTATCGATGGAGTTTTAAATTCGTTCAAACTTTCCATTATCTGTTTAGCTAATACAAAAACCATTTAATCCTAAACTAATATTATTATTTAGTTTACCTCTTGAATAAATAGATTCGGGTATACCGGCCAACTTGGAACAGTAGATTCCCCAAGATTCTAAAGAACTTCCTGGTTTAACTCTAAAAAGTATAAGTTATTTTAATTTATATTTATTATATATATATGGTTGCTACTTATAAAAGAACTTTAAATCCTCGTTCTCATCGATCTGTACTTCCATCTTATACCAGTAGATTTGATTCGTTAAACCTTCCAACAGATTGTTCTTGTATATCTCTACAACTGTTAGAAACCAACACCGTATATAAATTAACTACCATTAAAGTGAGTAGAAATTAAAACTCTTGGCCTTCTACTTGAATCCATTTGGACGATATATTTAACAAGCCCACAGAATAATCCTATACCGTCTTAAATAATTAAAAAAGTTATTTTGTAATTTTAGTTACCACTAGTTCTAGTGCCTCTACCGAACTCATCCAGTATAAGTAAAGATTTATTGGTACACGTTTTAAGGAATTTTTCGATTTTCTGGATATCTTGGCAGAACGCACTTTGATGCTAATGAACATTTTAACTTAGGTCTGTTAAGAGAAAGTACTTTTGATACTGATTCATCTACCGAGAACCTGGTGAAGATTTGATCACAGGGATATATCTCGGCGAACTCAGCTGGTACAAAACTAAAAGAATTGGAAAAATTATTTACAATAGGTTACCTTCCAACGTGGGCCATAAATGTCGTTAAAGCTACCTAAGTAGTTTTAATATAAACACAATAGTACGCTTACAGTTTTAAGATAGACACTTTTCCCGGAAGAGTTAGCACCGTTCAGTATAAGGAATGGCATAGGAGAATCCCTTCTGTTATCAGGTAGAAACAAATTGTAAGAGTTTGCAATGAACTCGTTTTTGGACAATTCGATTATGGCATTTCTTAACAAATTGGTTAAAGTTATGATATAGCATTTACCTCCCGTTTAAAATATTTAATGATGGGTAGTCTGTAATGTTAGGTTGGTTGTATTTGTTCGAAGAAGCAACTGAAGCCAGGGAAATCAAGCTAATAAGGTTCAGTATCGCCTTGTAATTAAAGTACCTTTCAATCTCTCCACCTATTTCTGATATTGTTAAGATATCACTGGCATATACCGATACTTTTCGGTAAAGTTTGTAGACCAGCTCAATCTCCCTTTCTTTTTACATTAAAACGGGTAAAATTGTAGAGTACCTGTTATTAAATTAAATATATCACCGACTTTTTCATCCAAATCTAGCTATGTTAGCTATGTTGTAAACATTCCCTATTACCTCTAACATCCTTATTTTTAAAGTACCGGGCCGTTTCGGATTCAAACTATAAATTGTTATAAGAAGTATATTGATAAATTACTTGAAAATCCCAACCTTTATCTATTTCTTTCTCTAAATCGAAGGTTTTACTTTGAATCGCAATAAGAAAGCCAAGTTGGGGGTAGTATACGATATTTAAACTTTTTATATGTTTTGGTACACTGTCCTTTAACTTAAGGGCTGTATTGGACTAAAAATTTTAATAAGTACTATATTTTAGCTTACTAGTATGTTTTCTAAGTCGTCATAGATTTCTCTGTAAGTATCCAAGATCTAATTTTTAATTGTAATTTAAAGTATAGTTTACTGCGTCTTTTCCACTAAGTATGTGTACGTTATCGTCACCAACGTTGTTATCAAATTTTATCTTAAATGTTAAAAAATATATACATCTTATAATTACTGTATTCAGTATTAATTGAAAAGCTTCGGTAATCCTTAGTGTTAGACTGTATGTAACCTAAATATATTAATATAAAAGTTATTCAAAAATATACTTTTTTACAAATATTCATATAAATGATAGGCTCTTGAGATAACAGTTGGAAAATACGAATGCAACACGATAAAAACTAAGACATAAGACTAGTTACTTTTCATATTATCTACCTCGTTAAGTGACCACCAATCACTATATTTAATCCTGCTTGCGATCCTTGCCAGAATAGTAGGAATGTTGCTATTTCTCTGTAACAAATCGCTTATCTCTTTTAATATACTAAGGCTTAAGTTTTGGTAACATATAACCACATCTTTTTGTCGTTCTATTATATCCTCACCCTCTGCCAAAGGATACTGTAACCATTTTTTTAAAGTTTCAGCACCACGTTGGCTATTGGTTCGGTTTAAAATAGCTAAATGTTAATTTAATATTTATAAAAAGCTACCGAATAGACTCATATCCTCTTTTCTATTATTACTTGAGATACTCGGATGGGTTTCTGTCTTGAATACTGCTAAATCACTAATTTTTAATGAAATTTTCAAAAAATTTACGCTAATGTGTCTTCATTGATGTCAAGGTTTGATTCGCTAAAAATAGTCAGTAAAATATTGACTACAGAAAAATACATATTTATAATGTTGATATTAGCTATCTTTAAATTATCAAGAGGTAGATTTGATTGGTCTTCACTCAATTGAGCTAGAAATACAAACAGTGCATTTACACAGCTTATCTATATACTGTTAGCAGCGAATTATTTACTTCAAATACAGATATCTTCCATTCAAAAGGAACAATGTCTAAGGCCTCTAATAACGAATCCATTAAATTTACGTTACCGAAATTGTTATTCATCTGCAGTGCACTTTTTAATTTTTCTACAGATTTATTATATGAAAATTCTCCAGCACCCATCCGATTTGAAGGGGTATCCCCAAATTCTATTTTTTAACTATGAAATGTAATCAATTATTACCTTTAATAAGTTGCTCTTCCATTTCCTCGTTATATATTATTAAGTTGATATTCGTTTTTTTAATTACTTGTTATGTTAGTAGCAATTTAAATAAACCATACATTTTCTTATAATTATAGGATTTGAAATGGGAAATTCGGGTATTATGGATAGTCTTGAATTTTTTGTGTCGAAAATACAGCCACCCATTACACCATTAAGTTCATTAAAACATAAAAACGACTATTTTAAGTACTTAACTGAAAAAAGCCTACCTGATCTAAATACTGTTAAGTCGTACTATTAAATAATTTACTTTTGTGTTTCAAAGGGTATTTTTTTGCCAAAGCTTTTTTAGCTCTCATCTCTAATGAATATTTACTATGGTAACTAATATGGTCTCCCGAGCTAACAATATCAGACTCATACAGAGAAAGCCCTTCATCGGCACTAAACCCACTTGCAATATCATTGTTTTCTTTGGTTCTACTGGTTGTAGCACTTGCGTCCCCATATGACTTCCTCTTTTCTGGCGCTTTTTTAGACCTATGTGAATTTCCGCTGTTAGACATTTTTTGTTTTGGTAAATTCAACCTGAAGTATTTAAACTATATAGAATTTATGCATTATATTATCTACCAATAAAACTATATAATACAGATACAAAAATCATATAGACCTATACATTCAATAAATTTTTAATTGCTAATATTAAAAAAGTTGTCTATCGCTATTTACTAAAGTTATAATATAAATTAATTATATACCGTTCCATGAGGCGTTGAAAAAAAAAGCTCATAACGGAAGCAAAATTTACTTGCCTAATATTGTTAACTCATAATCATGTAAATTAGTTTTTCTATAAACTTTTCAATTATATATGATTTAACTCTTAGTGTACCACTATTCTCAAAGGAAAACTTTAAATATAGGTATCCTTTTTAGTTTAGTTTAAATTTATAAAATTTAAACTCAGTTAGCTGTTATTTAAATGTAAATGAAAAAATGCATCTTAAAATAAATTAGAGAAATAGATTGAAAATTTTAACAATAATAAAATAGTTTTTAGATTAAATTTTTGCTATAAATTTCAGTTTAAATAATTTAAAATTAAATTTAATAATACTTTAAATACTATAAAGCTATTTATTCATGCATTAGAAAAATTAAAAGATGATAACTTGGAGAAAGGCTATTATAAAATCTAAAGTATATTTATTAAATTAAATATAATATTGTAAAAGTTAAAAGTACAATAAAATTGTTTTAAAAAACTTAAAAAGTTAAGAAAAATTACTATAAAGAAAATTTAAGTCAATTATTAAATTTTAGTTTTAAATTATACTATTAATAAATAACTTATAAATGAATTACAATTTAAATATATAATATGTATTTAAAAAAATAGTATATAATTTAACTAGATTTTTAAAATAAAAAATATATTTATAATTAAAAAAGTAAATTATTATTAAAAATAAAATAAATATATAAATATTAATATAATATAAAAATATTTACTATTAAAATTAATTTATTATTAAAATTTAATTAAATTCTAAATATAGTGATTTTTTAATAAAGATAAATAATTAATTATATTAGATAAAATAAAATAAAAATTATAAATTTTATAGTATTTATAATATTATAGCTTTTAGTATAGCTTTTAAATATATTTTTTTTAAAAGCTAAAACTAATTTAAACTTAAAAGCTAAAAAACTGTTAATTTAGCTAAATAATATAATTAAGTATAATATAGAAAAAATAAAGAAAAATAAATTAAATATATTAATTATTCTCAAATTTATTATTATTAATATAAAAGTGCTTTTTTAAAATTTTTGTTAAAAAATAAAGATTATTTATTAAAAACTAAAGTAGTAAAAGTAGTAAACTAAATTTTATTTAATACTAAGTAAAAGTAATTTTTGATAAAGTTTTTTTTAAATATTAGTAATAATAATAAAAATATTAAAAAAATTATAGCTATTTTTTTAAAATTATTAGTTTTTTAAGTTTTTATAATTTTTACTTAATTTTTAATTATTATTATTATTTTTTCTTTTTAAATATTAATAGCTTTTTTATTTATTTTAGTTATATTTATAAAATTAAATATATTTTTTAATTTTTTTTTAATATTTAAAATTTTTTAAAATATAAAACTAGTAATAATAAAATAATAAAAAACAAAAGTAATTTATTAATTTTTATATTTAAAATTTAAACTATATATTTTTAATATTTTTTTTACTATAAATTATTTTTAAACTTTTTTAAAATTTAATTTTTTTAGTTAAAGTTTTTATTATATTAATATATTAGCTAATATATTTTAAAAGCTAAAAAATATAAAAAAATAAAAATGTATTAATAAAATTATTAATAAAAGTTAAATAAGTAAATTTTAAACAAATATAAATAACTTTAATTTTAATTTACTAAACTTAAACTTATTTATTATATTTAAGTCTATTTTATTTTATTAATATATAAGAAATTTTATAAGCTTTAAAAAAATAAATTTTATATTAACTTTAAATTTTACTCTAAATTAATATTTATAGTAAAAAAAATTTTAATATTAAATATTTTTTATTTTTAGTTTTAAGTTTATTTATTAAATTTATTAGTTTTATAAATATTAAAGTTAACTATTTTTATATATTAAGTGTAAAAAAGTTTTAAATTTTTAAATGATTATATTTATTAATATTTAATAAAATTTTTAATAAAATAGTAATTACTATTTTATTTTTTATTTTTACTTATTTACTTTTTATGTTTTACTTTTAATTTATAAATAATAAATTAAAATAAACTGATAAAGCTTTAATATACTTAAATAAGCTAAAAATAAAATTTATTATTTATTTTATTATTTTTATTTATATTTAATATTTTAAATAATATCTATAAATTTATGTTTAATATAAGCTATTTAAGCTTAAATAAATAAAATTTATTTTTTATATATTTTATAAAACTTTTATATAGCTACTACTTATAAGTAATAAGCTTTTAATTTTTAATTTTTTAATTTTTTAATTTTTTCTATTTATTACTTTAAATTTATTAAAGTAGTATTTTATTAAAAAAGATATTATAATCTTTTTATATTATATATATACTATATAAATATTTGTTATTAAATTTTTATATTATAAACTAACTTATATATATATATAAATTAGTTAGTTTTACTAGTAAAATAATTAATATAAACATTAGCACTATTATAAACTAAATTATTATTATTATTACTTTTTTTATTAATAATAATACTAAAATGATTTTAATATTAAAGTATATATTTATAGTTAAGTTTAATTTATTTATACTTATTATATTAATATAATATTTTATACTATATAATATAAAAATTAGCCTTAGTATAATATTAAAAATAAGATTTTATAATTTTTTATTCTTAATTTTTTTAAAGTTTTATATATTTTTATTTTATTAAAAAAAAATTAACTATTTTATATATTAAAAAAGTAAAGCAAATTTTAGAAAATATTGCTAATTTATAAAATAAAAAACTAAGATTTATTAGTTTCACCTAATATTAAAAAAATATATAGATAATTTAAATTAAGATAAAAATAAAAATAATGCTTATTTAAAGTATTATATTTATATTAATTAAATATTAATTGTATAAATTTTTATTTTTTATTTAATTATAGTATATATAAATATAAAATAAAAGTATTTATAAGTATATTATAAAAGCTAAATATATATAAAAATTTACTAAACTTTTAAACTATAAAAATTAGTCTAATATTTTTAGTATTTTAAAAATACTTTATTATATTAATATTTATTTTATATATATATATAGTTAGCTTATCTCAAATGTTATTATTATAATTTTAAAATATTATATAGATAATTAATATTCTTTTTTTCTACTATATAAAAAGTAAAGTATAATTTTATATACTTTCTTTTTAATATTTTTAAGCTTTATTTAAATATATTTAGACTTTTTATATAAATTAAAGTTTATATTATAAGTGGCCTTATATAATAAAGTTATATTAAAAGCTTTATACTTATATTATATATATATAATATATAAGGCTTAATATTTTTCTTACTTATTATAGTAGTAAAAAATTACTATAAAATAGTAAATTTATATATTAATATAGCTTAATAGTTTTATAAATATTAAATATAAAATTTTGTAAATTAAAGTAAGTTAAGCTAGTTTTTTAGCTATTTAAAATTTTAAAGTAAAATTTTAAGGCTTTAGCTTTTAAGTATTATAAATTTTAGAATTTATTTAAATTAAAAGCAAATATAAATATATAATAAATATATTAAAATTAATAAATAAATTTTTTATATTGTATATTTTTTCTTATTTTTTAAATATAATTTAAAAAATAGTAAATAATAAATTTAAACTATATTTCTAACTATATAATTATATTATTTAATAATATAACTTTTTAATATATATTTAATTATAGTAGTTTTATAATTATTAGCTTAATTTTCTACTATTATATTTATATAATAGTATAATAAAAGTTTTTTTAAATATATAAATATGCTAATAATATATTAATGTTTTATTAAAACTTAATATTTTTTATAATATTTTTATAGTTATATACTTTAAAAAGTTATAATTAACTGCTAAAAAGTATATTAATTTTATTTTTTTTATTATATAAAATAAATATTAATTATAGTATTTTTTAATTTTTAAAATTAAAATTAGTTACTTTTAAAAGTAGCTAATTATTTATTAGTAAATATAAAGAAAATTATCCTTATAAAAGTATATAATTAGTATTTAATAAAAATCTAATACTAATAATTAGCCTATATTACTTATTAAAAGTAACTTATTTAAATAAAATATATAAAATAGCAACTTTAAAAATAGTATAAAATTATATTAGTATTCAAATCTAATAATATTTAATATTAACTTTAAAATTTTATTACTTAAATATATATATATAAATTTATTATACTATTTACTATTAATAGTTATTTTAAAAATTAGAACAATAAATTTAATTATTATATTTAAAGTAATTAAAATAGTATAAATATAATAAAAGAGATTAAAATAAATAGTATATCTAAAAATGTAAGCATTTTTAAATTTTTAAAGTATATAAAAAGATAAAAAATATTACTTTAAATTTAAAGTTAAATTAAGTTGATAAATTTGACAAGTTTTTACAAATTCAGTTATAAGTAAAATTTTAAATAAATACAAGTTATTTTTATATTATTTCAAATATATTTTTAATATAATTTTCTATAGATTTTAGCATATTTAGTATAGAAAATGATATAGAATAGTTAAATAAGGATCTAATAATTGTAAATTTTATACTATGTATAAATTTTATATTTAGTGTAAGAAGACTATCAAAAACTTGCTTAAGGGATATCAATTCCTAAGCTGGTCTTGAAAAGAAAACGTTCATAATTGACCTAAAATATTTGCCAGTAACAATTAACTATAGCAAAAGATATATAGCAACTACCCAATGGATACCACTGGGCTACTACAGTTTTCCAATATTATATTTTGTGTAAAATAGCTAAATACTGTTTATTGTAAGTATGAATCTGTATCAATTACTAAGAACTTATCTTTAAAAAGCTACCTTCAAGTTCGGATAGCTTAGTAATGAGATATAATATCTAGTTTCAAAGAAATCTATTACAATTTAATTATCAGTACTGGAACTTAAACTGTTGGAAATTGAAGTAATTTAAGTAATCTCTTGCGTCATTTTAATTGTTAAGTACTAAATACTGGTAAATTTTTACTTTTTAAAAATAAAACTGATATTTAGATGTTTATAAGAGGTAAAGCTATATTCAATTCTCTTGTCATACAATAAATCAAACGGTAAGGATCCAGCTGATTTATTTTAAAGGTATACGGTGCATTACGTGAGCGTACTAGCAGCATAGATATACGGTATACAGTGTATTAATTAGGTAAATAACTTCCTTTTAATCTTCATCCAGGCGAAGTAAATACCAACTTTAAAACCAGAACGAATGGCATTGTTTTTAAAAATAACGGTAAGGATAACATCGAATTTAGAAACTGAATAAATAAGGGCGTAGGCGTACTCTAGTTCTAAAGGAGACTGCTTCCCCATTATCAGTTCGTATACTGGTATAGAAGCGAAGAAAAGTCCCGAAACGAAATAGGCTACCGTAACTGGGACGTATTTATACAGTACATCTTCCGGTTCCAATGCCGGTGTTAGATGTTTAGAGTAGTTGGATGTGTCGAATAGGCTGGAGTCGGAATGCATCCGCGACATATTATGTTCGTAATCGTAGTTATCATGGTAACCACTTTTACTTAAGTCGAACGATTTCAACGAAGTTAACCCTCTCGAAGCGGAGATATCCAGTAGCTTCCTATTCGATTTCATCTGTAAAACTTTGTTGTAGGTTGATATAGTGACAGCTATGTGTAATATTCCAGCTATAATTTGAAGTACGATATGGATTATTGAAAGAGATAGTACATCCGAATCGGTGCTGCTGTAGGGTGCTGTACACTGAAGTTTACTATTTCTCATTTGATACTGTTCGAAAATTGCTGGTACTAAGGCAGTGATAAAAACTAGTAGGAAATGAAACCCACCACCTATAGCCCAATATAATCCGTTAACTGGTTTGTTTAAAACGATTGTAAAATAAAAATAAATGTATCTCATGATGACTGCACCGGGAAAGCATATTATAGCTAAACTCAACAAAAATCCAGCTACCTGACAAGCCCAATTGGGTATATCGGAAGTCGAAGTTGCGAGCCAGTTCAAGTTCATAGGAAACGTTGAAAAATCGTAAATTATTAATACTAAACACAACTGTATCAGTAGGTAGGAGGACACTTTGCTATTTATACTCATGTCGCTGATACAGAAATAAAGAATTATGAAGGTTAGCAGTGTCGACATTATACCGCTTAATGATATTATACCAGCTAACGCTAGACCTACCGTATCGTCCATACCGTGATAATTTTAAATAGGTCGGAAGCTGTTAAAGAAAAAAAATTAGTGAGCTAAGTCGTTCTGGATTATTTATATCTGAAAAATTAATAAGCTCTTTTCACTTAATTTTTACTAAATTAAAAACTTAAGCTCGGCTTTTTCTAATTGATTTAAATATTCTTAAGTGCTTTCCATCATCACAAAAGTTCTCGAAGCTGATACTAAATAAAATTACAGTACTTAAAGACTCGCATCGGTTTGATTTGATAAATTTTACATAGACCAATTTAGTTAGTCTATAACCACTAGCTTAACTTGTATCCTATCTATAGTTAGTGAAATAACTAGTGGAATACGAATCATACCAGACTAACTGAAATCATCTAAAAGGTCACGCTATTCGCTTTGGATCGTCTAACAATATATTTGACTAGATACTTGAAATGTACCAGGTGAATGGTGACATCCCTTTTCCCTCTATTTACTTAAGGCGTTGTTAGCTGAATACTAGTAATTTTGGGTCAACAAAGAATTTCAAGAATTTTAATAAATTCATTGTACTTAGAGGCTATTTTGGATATCCAACTTATAAACTGCCTCGGATCACTAACCGGAATATGCAGCTAGTACTTTCGGGGATGGGTTGAAACTTTAACCTTTTCCGGAACTCTATTAAGAAAGGCACTCGTATTAAAAGTTTAAAACCAAGTAATTTCGCTATTAAAATTATTGTCGATTTTGAAAAATAAAAAGCTATTTTAAACAAAGCATCGATTACTACCATCTCAAGCACCATCGCTTTCGTTTTCGAACCACCAAAAAGTAAAAATAGTAAGCACCCTTTTCAATCGGTACGTTCGATTATTCGTCTAAATTAGTGATAATTTGAAAAGGTAGATGCACACCAAATAAATAGTAGTGTTCAAATATATTTTTAAAAGGCTTTTATTGAATTCAAAACATACTTTAAAGGGCAAAATACCGTTACCATTGCAATATACCAGTTGTAATCAAACCAAAAAGGTATATACCTATATGAGGTGTGCAAAATACTTGAGATATGTTGCTACATTTTTAAATATGATTCGATATTAACAGTATTATTATTGATGCCTAAAACACACTTACAGGAATCCTCCAACGATTTAGTAATTATATATTCAGCTATGTATAGAGCGGTAAAAAAATTTAAATAATGTATAATTGCAAAATATTCAAGTAAAGTTACCTATCCTAATACATTCTCAAAGTTATTGGACTGAAACTTGGAATCAGAACTTAATACAAAATAGTTAAGAATTGAATTATTCAAATTATAATTACATAAAAAGTATAATTAATTGATTTATCCGATAGTTAAAGGCTCGGAAATTGATACCTAAAGTAGAGCTACAATTTATTAAATACAGTTAAGCGTGTTATTTTATTAGAATAAAAGTGCCTGTATCAATAAACCGATGGTTGGTTGTTTTCTATTTCCTATTTCCAAACTTTATTAAATCCAAGGGTCGTAAATCTATTATTTTTAAACCACAGCAATCCTTTGTTCTTTAAACCACCCCACTACAAACAAACAAAACCACATTTAAGCCCAAACGTCCAAAAGAACTAAAATCAGCTATTATATTTATATAGTATTAAATAGCCAAAATTTATAAAAATTTAAAAATATATAAGTTAGTGAATTTTTTTCACTTAAAATAATAATTTTAAATAAATTATTTAATTTAGTTTATTAATGTATATAAATACAAATAAGTTAAAAAAATTATATTAAAAATTTTATCCAATTGGTGTAATAGTTGAAGCAAATTGATATCTTAGACATTCTAATAATACTGTGAAGCATATATAACTAAAAAAGCAAGGTAAATGTAAATAAAGCCTCTTTTAACAAAATATTATAATACTAAACCTTTAACTTAAGTCTTCTAAAAGCTGTACTTATTTAGATAAAAGGTAGTTATAAGGGCTAGCTACCTAGAAAGTAACTAGGTTAACAATTATATACAGTTAAAGTATAATATAAAAAAAGAAATTTATTATTAAAAAGAGAAAGTAAATAATATTTAGTATACTAGTAAAAATAAAAACAGTTTACTAAATAAAAGAAACTCTTTTTAATAGCCTAATAATAAAAATATACTTTTTTATAAAAGAAAAAGACTAGCTTTTAATAAATATAGTAGCTAAAGCTATTATTAGAGTTTTCTATTAAAACAAAAACAAAAAAAAGTATTTTAAAAAAAAACTATTAAAAGAGAAAAAAATATATAGCAGTTTTTAAAAAAATATAAATTACTAAAATAGATCTAATATTTTTGATATTTTTAGATTTAGTATATTTTAAAAAAATATTTGCTTTTAGCTTTAAGAAAAAAAATTAATCATATTATTAAAATTTTTAAATTTATATATTTTAAATAAAATACTTAAAATTATTAATAAATTAAAGAGAAATTCAGCTAATAAATTATAAAAAAAATTAAGTTTATATTATTAAAATTAGTATAATACTTTTTGATTAGCTTTTTTAAGACTTATAACATTTATAAAAAGTTATTAAGATCTTCTATATAATTTTATTATTAATATATTAATATAAATAGTATTAATTTTAAAAAGCACTAAAATAAAAAAAACTAAATTTAAGTTAATAAAGTAAAAAAAGATAAAAAAATTTTTAATAAAATTAAATTTAATATAATATAATTTTAAAATTTTATATCTTTATAAAATTTATAAAAACTAACAAATAATGATTTAGTAAACTTTAATAGTTTATTTATAGCTAAATTATAATTATATAAAAATATTTAAATATAATATTATTTAAATTTATTTAATATTTTATTTTATTATAATTCTAAAAAATATTTAAAATACTTATTATATTTAGCTATTAACTTTTTAAATAATAATTTTTTTTAAAATAAAAAATCTTAAATAATAAAATAAATTCTTTATATAAATATTATTTAAAATAACTAATTTAAAAATAATATTAAAGCTAATTTTAATAGTATTAAAAAGAGTTACAAGTATAATACTAATAATATAAGTATAATATTTATTATAAAAGATTTATTAAGCTAAAATACTATATTTAAAAAAAGTTAAAAGTAGAAAAACTTAATATAAGCTATAGTAAAGCTATAACAAATTTTTTTAAAAATATAAAATAATTTAAAAAAAAGTTTTATTTATTTAAATAATAATAAAATTTCATTTTATTAAACTTTTACTAAAATACTTATATAAATATATATATATATTAATATTTAAGTAAAAAACAAAAAAAGAAAAAAATTTAGTATAAAAATAAATTAAAAATAAAATATTAAAAACTAGATATATATACTTATTTTATTTATTAATTATTAAAATTTTTAAAAATAAAAAAGATTTATAGCTATTTTTAAATAAATAATAAAAGTAAAGTAGAGTAAAATTTTTATAAAAATATTAATAAATATAGCTTTATATAAAAAATTTTATAAATAAGTTTTAAAAAATATAAATTTATTTCAAAATAATAGCTAAATATATTATTTTCTTATTTATATTTTTTTATTAGTATATAAATATAATTAATAAAATTTTTTATAATTTTATTAAAAATTTAACTATTAACTTTTAGCTATATTTTGATTAAAATAAATTTTAAATACTATTTAATATATTATATTAATTAATATTTTAATTTAATAAATATATTAAATATATATATAAATTATAATTTAAAAATGGTGAAAATAGTTATAAAAAAATATAATTTATTTATATCTTAATAAATTTTAATAAGTGGTTTTAAAGTTATAAAATTTAATATACTAATTAAATTTATTAAATAATTATTTATATAGTTTAATAGCTACTTTATAGCAAATATACTAAAAAATATATATATAAAATTTATAAAAGTTTTAAAGTAATATAATAGTTTAGCATATTTATTTAAGTATATAATAGTAAGTATAGCTTTATAAAATAGTTTTTTTTATATAAAAATAATTTAGCTAATTAATTATTTTAATTTACTAGTAAAAAAATATATTATTTATTTAATATTTTAATATATCTATTAGTAATAACTAAACTATTTATTTATACTAACTTTGACTTATTAAATATATTTACTATATTATATATATTAACTTTAAATTTTCTAAAATGGTTATTTTTATTTTAAATATAAAAGTTATAAGCTAATAATTTTTTTAATTAGTAAATTATCTTATAATTATAAATATTAAATTAGTAAAATAATATTTATTAGTCTAAATAATTTCTAATATTTATAATAAGGCTTTTAATAATATATTTTTAAAATGTTGCAAATTTTAATTAATTATTTTAAATATTATTGTATATTTTTATATATTTTTATTATTTATTAATAACTTTTAATCTAAATTTTATTATTTGTTTTTTAATATTCATTAAGTACTTTTTTAATATTTTTAATAGTTTTAATAATAATTTATAATTTATTATAATAATAAAAATTTAAAATTTTAATAAGTAAAATTATTTTTAATAATAATTATTAAAAAAATTTAGTTAATAAGCATTTACTAATATTTATAATTAAATATTAAATATAAAAATATTTTAATAACTTAATATATTAAAAAGTAAAGTATAAAAAAATATAAAAATAAATAAAATCTAATAGCATGTTATATATTTTTAGCTTTTTTAATATATATATAAATTTTTATTTATAGTTAATTAACTATTTTTAATTTTTTTTCTAGTAAGTTTATTTAAAATTACTTTAAATTTTAGCTAGTTTAATATTTAACTATATATAACTTTAAAGTAAACTAATATTTTTAATAAAATTAAAAATTAAAAATATAGTAGCTAGTTTAATATTATAATATTATAGCTAAAATATAGTTAATTATTATTTTATAAATATATATACTTATATTATTATATATATAGCTAATAAATTTATTTTTATATTTAGTTTTTAATTTTTTATAAAACTATAAAACTATTTTTTAATATTTTTATATAATTTAATATTTATTACTTTTTAATTAATACTAAATTTAAGGTATTTTAAATAATAGTTTAGCTTTAAACTTTTAATAATTAACTTTAAAAGTTATTTTAAGCTTTATTAAATTTATTTAATTTAAAAAATATTTTAATTATATTCTTAAAATTTTAAAAATACTATATTTTACCTATATTTATAAAATAATAATAATAATAATTTTTAAATTTTTACTAATAGCTAATATTAAAATTAATTTTTAAAATTTTTAAAATATATAAAGCTAATTTTATATATATTTATTAATTATTGATTATAATATTTTAAGTTTTTTTAAATATTTTTAATATAATTATCTTTAAAAATTAGGTTTTTTAATAGATATTAACAGTATATACTTTTATTATAATTATATTATAGCTTATAATATTTAATATTTACTTTAAAGTAAGATTTAATTTAGGTAAATTGCAGAGTTTTTCAACTTATTTTTAGTTAAAAATTTAATAAACTTTATTTAATAATTGTAATTTTATAACTTTTTAGAATAATTTTAATAATAATAAATTCATAATAATTATACTTTTATTTTTTATTTTATATTAAACAAAAATAGATAAAAACCTATTTTTAAAATAAGTTAAATAAATAGATAAACCATTTTAAAATAAATAAATATTAAAACTTTTTTAATCTAATTTAATAATTTTTTTTAATAATATCTAAAATTATTAAGATTTAAGCATTTAAATATAAATATATTTAATTTAAAATATATTAAGTTATTGATAAAAATATATATAGGTTTAAAAAGTTTTTATTATTTATATTTATACAAATATAAATTTGCTATTGTAGTAGATAGCTTTAATAGTAGCAATATTTAAAGCAACTATTTTTTTCTTTTTTGCTCTTTAAAAAAACTCTTCTATATTATACTCTAACTGGATTTTTTTTAAAGTAATTATTACTTAAGCTATTTTTTTATACAATTTTCAGATTATAAGAAAAAGTTAAACTATTAGATATCTTTAACTAAAGATTTTAAAATTATAATATATATTTAATTTAAATAATAAAGATTAATATAGTAATTAAATAAGTAGCTTTTATATTAATAATTTTATTAATAGTTTTAAAAAATATAGAAAGATATATATACTAATACTACTAACCAGAATAAAATATAAGTTTTATAGTACTGTAGTTAGATTTAATGTTAATAGCTATAAAAAACTTTTTATTAAAATCTAAAACAACAATAAATTTCATAGTAAAGAAAAGCTTGTTAAAATAAATTAGAGCCTCCATATACTTTATATTAATAAATTATAACTAGTTTCAATATACTAAATTGTTGCATTATTAAATTATATACCAAAATTTTCTTTATTAAAGGCATTATAAGTAAATTTAAATGCTAGCAGATGAGAAAAAAATATAGTAATTTAATTCCTAATATTTTAATGATCCTTAAAAATTTTATCAAGTAAAGCATATAAAGTTAAAAATTATTAAAAATCAAAAGTTAATAGTTATGGCTTTTTTTGTTTTTTAATAAAGAATATGGTGTAAGCGATACAAAAGTTTAAGCACCTATTATGGCGGCTAAAAAGTAGCGTAATGCATACTCTATTAGGGAAGTAATGTATATTTATTATCAAATCAAAAGTGGATTTAAAGTAATTTACTAAAATTTGATATAATTTACAAGTGATTAAATTGGTTTACTTTATTATCTAAGATAATCAGAAGCTATTTTAATTATATTTTTAGAATCACTCAAGTTTTCTAGAAACTCAACAAAAATTTACAATGAGTCAACCAGGCCAAGATTTAGCACCTAAGGGAGGTTACAACTTTATTCCATATCGCCGTTCGATCCCAAACCGCGGACCATCTGGAGCAGTAATTTTTTCATCAATATTTGCACTTTCGGTTTATGGATTTTATAAAATTTACCAAGGAAAGCTTGAACGCATGTAAATTTTATTTATATTTTTAAATTAAACCTTTTAATTTCATAAGAGAACTTCATCGTGAAAAAACTTGGGGTCGCATTCATTTAGTTCCACTCCTTACTGCTGAACAAGATAGAGATCAATACAGACGTCAACAAGCTGCGTTAGCTCGTGAAGCTGAAGTCATGAAGGATGTACCTGGATGGAAAGTTGGCGAGTCAGTTTATAATACCAAACGTTACGTTGCTCCTTCAGTATATATGCCCTAACATCGCTTATAGCAAGTAAAGAATGTGGTTTTAATTTTTTTAGTGCTAGTTTTGTCTACTTTAATTGAGTGAATTATGAATCATAGCTATAGGGATATCACCACAAATATTTGCTTAAGGTAAAATGATTTTTTAAGGGATTTTTCCTTCTATTTATTAGTTCTCTTTTTATAAATTACTTTTAAAGAACATAATTTAAATATCATCAATTGTGTGGATTCTACTTTTTTTTGATTCAACCTTACAAATGATACTAGGAGTCTATGCATGATTGTTAAAATTTAAAATATACTAATTTTTCAATGAAATATTAATGTAAAGTTATAATAATTAACTATAAAGCAATTGGTTAAACTAAAGTTAGCATTCATAATCTTTGTATTTAAATAGTTAATAAAATTAATAGGCTGAGCATTTTCTTTGCATATTTATAACTTATAACTTTCAACCTAAAATACTTTGTTATATTAGATGGCAATATAAAATTTCTAATAAAAAACTCTATTGCTAAAACTAAAGTTATTAAAATTTGCTAGTATATTGAAGTTAATTTAAACAGTATATGGAATTTATATATGTTAATTTTAACAAAGTAATTTAAATAATAATATTTATATTATACTGTAATAATAATAAGTAAAAATAAAAGGTTTCTAGTTTTTAAACAAAGTTAAATCCTTTTATATAAATTTTCTTTCTTTTTGTTTTTTAAGCTGGTTTTCTAACCAAATTAACTTTTATAAAGATTTGCTTAATTTTTTTAAATAATATAAAGTTAAGTTTATTTTATTAACTACTTGCATTTTTAATATAGTATTTTTATTACCTTAGTTTAAAATTTTTAACTTATTTTTATGAACTATTTAAATAGCTTATATTTTAGCTATAATTTTAATCTCAGTAATTTTTAAACCCATTTAGCTAAAGTACTAGATTCTAGTATATATATACATTACATTTTTTTAAACCTTAGCTGCAAAACAGTTAGTAATACTATCTATATATAATAATTAAAAGTAAATTTTAAAAATAATAAGTAAAATATAAAATAATACTAACCTAGTATTAATGGTAATAGATAGGAAATATAAGTAAGCAGTAAAAAACCTAAAGGCTTTAATTAATAAAAGTGTATTTAAATAATATATATATATATTAAAAATGTGCAAAATTTAACATATTTTTTTAAATTTAATAGAAATTTCTAAAAGAAAATTAAATATACATAGTTTAATTAAATATACTATATAGCTATTTATTAAGCTACACTATCTAGTTGAAATATATACTTAAAATTTAAAAATAATTATAGTATTTAAGCTATTAAAAAAATAATTTAAATCTTTAAATATAT
>JAWQFY010000265.1:0-39684 GCA_037055185.1 Capillidium rhysosporum | reverse complement strand
TTGATCCCAGTGCCTCCCGCATGCTAAGCGGGCGCTCTACCACTTGAGCTAGTCCCCCATACTTATTTAAGTAAATATACTTATAATTATAAAATTACATTTCTGTACTATTTTTTGGAATAGGTGGAATCTATTAAAATAATATCTTAAGCAAAATATCGAAAATTAAACCAATAAATTGATTTAAACTAAAAATTAACTTAGAGTTTGTTTAACCCGCTTATGTTAGCTTTACTTAGTGTTGAATGTTTTCTTTATTATCTATTAAAGATAGCTGATTTTATTTATAAATTTCAGATATAGCTTTTGAGACACGTCTTTAAAACATTTTATTCAATTAAACCTGGAATTATATCCTTATTTTCAGGATTGTAAAGATTAGATCATCTTAGTTTAACAACCCTTACGAATCAGTTGTTCTAACAACTGATAAAATTGTATGATAAGTGTGCAACCAATACATTCAATTTAGATTAGCAAAGCTGAGGGATAAATGCAATTATGATTAAGTGACCTCATAAAAGTTTTAAAAGATATCCAAGGAGTAGGAACTCAAGATAACGAAAAGTATAAAGAATCCAAACTTACAGCTATAAAGAGTTGAACTATGAAAGGTAGTAAAGCTAAAGTACAAAAGAATAAAGTTAAACCCGAGATGACCAAAAGTAGCGACAAGAAACATATTAACAAAGCTACTTCAACTGTTGATAACGGTAGTAAAAAAGTGGAGACTACAAAGGCTGGAATTGTTAAAACTAGCGAACAAATCCCTCAAGAAACAAATCAACAGAGTAACCCTGTAGTCGACAAGACAGTAAATGACAACAATAAGATACAAGTACCTGGTTTAGTACAACTTGACCCTTACTTAGAACCTTATACTGAAGTGATCCAACAACGGTAACTAAAAACCATAAACCAATTTAAATTCTAACCTAATATAATTTTCCAAGTATTGATAAAGTGAATGGATGGATACATAAGTTTGAAAGTGGTGAAGGTTTAAATAATCTTACTAAAAGTTATTTGAAATATGGTTTACAAATAACCCCTGATGGAGTAGAGTATCGTGAGTGGGCACCAAATGCAATTAAGGCAAGTTTGATAGGAGATTTTAACAACTGGGACGTAAATAAGAACCCAATGGAAAAAGATGATTTCGGTACTTGGTACTGTAAGGTAGCCAACTTAAAAAACAATACTTGTCCTATACCTCATGGATCAAAAATAAAGGTAAATTTTATTTTATTTATAAACAGACTTACCTATAATTTTAATAGATATCTATGGTTACACCTGATGGTGAACGGATCGATAGATTACCTGCTTGGTCCCGTAGAGTAACCCAAGATTTGGGTAAATCACCTATCTATGAGTCGGAGTTCTGGAACCCTAAACAACAGTATGTATGGCAACATGACGCCAATTCTACTGTAAAGCACCGTAAAGCTGGGTTGAAGAACGGCTCGTTACGTATCTATGAGGCGCACGTAGGTATCTCATCGCCTTTAGGTCAGGTGTGTACCTACGATGAATTTACCGACAACGTATTACCACGTATAGCTAATTTGGGATATAACGCGGTGCAGGTGATGGCTATCATGGAGCATGCATACTACGCTTCTTTCGGTTATCAAGTTACCTCTTTCTTCGCTACTTCGTCCAGGTACGGTACTCCTGAACAATTCAAAAGGTTGGTAGATACCGCCCATTCCTTAGGCCTGGTAATCTTATTGGATATGGTGCACTCTCATGCCTGCAACAACGTCTTAGATGGAATTAATATGTTCGACGGATCCGATCATCAGTATTTCCACGCTGGAGCTAAAGGCCGACACGAGCTTTGGAATAGGTAAACTAAATTGTAGATATGTAACTGACTTAAATATTTTATTTTAGCCGTCTGTTCAACTACAATAACTACGAAACTTTGAGATTTTTACTTTCGAATTTACGTTACTACATTGATGAGTTCCATTTGGATGGTTTCCGCTTCGATGGAGTCACTTCTATGATGTACCTTCACCATGGTATCGGTACCGGTTTCTCAGGTCACTACGACGAGTATTTCAAAAGGGATGTTGACGAAGAAGGTGTAGTCTACCTCATGCTGGTAATTAAATCTTAAACTAATACAACTTCTAAGTTACGTTTAATTAGGCTAACAAAATCTTACACCAGTACTATCCCGACTGTATTACGATTGCAGAAGGTAGCTTTCAGCAAAAATGTATAAATACCAACTCATCTTTTATTTAGATGTATCGGGTATGCCCGGATTATGTAGACCAGTAGAGGAGGGTGGTGTCGGGTTCGATTACCGTCTAGGTATGGCGGTACCCGATATGTGGATCAAATACCTCAAGGAGGTCAAGGATGAGGATTGGGTTATTGGCCACATCATCCACACCTTGACCAACCGTAGGCACATGGTATACTTTTCTTACCTCTAAGTATATACTGATCTAAACACTTTAGGAAAAGACGGTTACTTACGCCGAATCGCATGACCAGGCTCTAGTCGGTGATAAAACGTTAGCCTTCTGGTTGATGGACCAGGAGATGTACACTAATATGTCGGTTTTATCTCCACTCACCCCAACTGTTAACCGTGGTCTAGCTTTTCACAAGATGATTCGTTTGCTTACCCATGCCTTGGGTGGCGAAGGGTACCTCAACTTTGAAGGGAATGAGTTTGGGCACCCTGAGTGGTTGGATTTTCCCAGAGAAGGAAATCAGTCTTCGTTCCACTATTGTAGACGTCAATGGAATTTAGTGGATGACGACCTCCTTCGTTACAAATTTTTAAACCAGTTCGATCAATCTATGCATAGATTGGAACAGGAATTTGGATGGTTGTCGGCGCCCCAAGCTTACGTTTCTTTAAAACATGAGGAAGATAAGCTTATCGCATTCGAACGTGCCAATCTGGTTTTCTTGTTTAACTTCCATCCTACCAAATCGTTCACCGACTACAGAATCGGAGTAGACCAACCCGGTAAGTATAGGATCGCACTCGATTCAGACGATAAAATCTTTGGTGGGCATGCTCGTTTAGATCACAATCTTACCGAACTTTTCACTACACCCGAACCTTGGGATAACAGACAGAACTATTTACAAGTTTATATTCCTACTTACACCGCACTAGTACTTGCTAAAGTTGACGAAAGTACTCGAAACAAGGACTTAACTTTCGTCAAGTATCATCCTAACTCTGACTCAGCTTAAGCTTATAATGAAATTTCTTAGCTGCATTAAATTTATATTATGATGTTAATTCTATGGTATTTATGTTTATGGATTATTATTAATTTTCGATCTTCTTCCGAAATACCACAAAAAATATTTAATCTTTAAAATTAAAGAAAAAATAAGTCAAAATAAATAATTTAAAATGACTTGTTAAAGATTATTGTAAATAAAATACTTTTATATATAATATATAATCAAACAATATCGGGGGACTAGCTCAAGTGGTAGAGCGCCCGCTTAGCATGCGGGAGGCACTGGGATCAATGCCCAGGTTCTCCAATATTTTTATATAAAATTTTAATATTAAGCAGATTTGAAAAAATAGCAAATTAAACCTATTTATAAAAAATTATAATTTAACAATAATATACTGTTAATTATATAGCACTTATAATAACTACTAAATTTTTTCACTAAAGCTTATTTTTAATATATATTATAATAAAATAAAGTAGTATTTAAAACTAAAATTTACCAAATTTTTTTTTAAATGGCTTGAAAAAATAAAATAAAAAATATTAATAAAATTAAGTTATCTAAAAACTTTAAATTATATCTAACTAAATAAAAAGGTAATATATTTAAAATAGGAATATTTATTATATAAAAAATATATGTAATTAAATTAATAAAAGCTATTAAGGCCTAAATATTTGTACTTTTATATAGTATAAAATGAATTAAAGTAAGAATATATGATTACTTAAGATTATTAAAAAAGAAAAATATAAATATTTAAGCTAAATTTAATAATTTGTAAAAATTTAAATTAAAAATATGGTTATAATTAGAAAAAATAAAAATAAAACTTTTTTTACTAAAAAATATATATAAGCTTAAAAAAATCAAAGCTTATGTTTTTAGTAACAATATAAAAAGGCTAAAAAAATATTATAAAATTAAATACTAAAACAAAAAAAGAAAATATATACTATAACTATATTAAAATCTACTAAATTTAAAAAAAAGTAAATATTATACTAAATTATAAATATTAAATAGCTATATTATTTTACTTTTTATAAACTAAAACTTTAATATAGCTGCTAAAAAAATAACTAAATAGTAATATTATTTATAATAAAATCAAACTAATATTAAAAATTAATAAGGTTTTTTTAAATATAAAAATATGTTTAAAATAGATTTTAAAAAAAATTTTTTTTTTTCTAAAATAAAAATATTAATATAGTGGTAAAATTAAATTAAAATTATAAAATTATAAAAACTAGTTTTTAAAAATAAAAATTTATTTATATATTAAAAAAATATTTACTACTTTAATATTAAAATATATTAAGCTTTTTAATAGCTAATAGTAAATTAGTTTATTTTAAAAAATCTTTAAATATATATTTTTTATATATAAATAAAAAGTACTAAATTTATAAACTAATATATATTAAAAATATTAATAAAATATAAAAACTATATTAAAAAAAAAAGTATTACTTTACTGCTAAAAATAATATTTTTAAACTTTTATAATAAAGTAAATTAGTTTAGTAATAATAAAATTATATATAAATTATTTAAAAATAATATATATACTAAAATAGTAAATTAAGAAAATTAAAGCTAGTATTTTTTTTACTTTATAATAAATAAGATTTATAAAAAATAAAATTATAAATATTAATAAATAATACTAGTTAAATAAATATTATTAATTTTATTATATACTTTTTATTATTTAAATATTAAAAAACTAAAAATGATAAAAATTTAAATATTTTAGTTATTAAAAACTTTTGCTATTAATAAATTTATATTAATTTAAAAAAATAAAAGTATAATAACAAAAAAATAATTTAATATTATTTTATTTATAACTTTATATTAATAAAAATAAAATAATATATACTAATTTTATTATTTGTTAATTTAAAATATTTTATAAAAAATATTACTAAAATTTTAAAAAAAGACTTATAGTAAATAAAAAGTAAAAAAACATTTTTTTAATATTAAAGTAAATAAAAATAAAATAAAATTTTAATTTATAATAATAATATTTAAAAGTTAATAAATTAAAGATAAAATAGTGAAATTATAGTTATTAGTGAAAAAAGTTTAATTTTATTTAAATTAGTTATATTATAAAAAAGTATAAAAAAAGGCTAAAAGTAAATATAAAGAAAAAAATATTTTAATTAGTTTATTTTAGCTTAAAAATTATATATATATATTTTAAACATACTTATAAAAAAAAAGTAAAACATTAGCTTTAAATTTTTATTAAAAGATAGTAAAAAAATAAAATGCTAAAAAATAAATTAAAATTTTTTAATATAAGTAAAATTTAATAAATTTTAAAGTATATTAATTAATAAAAAGAAAAAATAGTAAAAAAAAGTTATATATTAAAGATAATTTAATTAAATTAAAATAATTAGTATTTTATAAATAAAGAAAAAATTTTATAACAAAATTTTTAAAAAATAATATAATATAAAAATAAATTAATAACTATATTTTAAAATTTAAAGATTAATTTGAAAAAATAAAACTAATAAATTTTAGAATATATTATTAAAAATTACTTAAAATTAAATTTTTTTAGTATATTTATATAGCTAAAATAAAAAATTTAAAAAGAAGTTTATTTATATTAAGTACTACTTTTTAGTTTACTTTTTAAGCTTTTAGCTATAAATTATATAATTTAGCTACTTAATTAAAATTATATTTTTTATAGCTATTTGAAAGTTTTTTATTATATAAAATATTAGTTAAAGATTTTAATACTAATATTTTATTTTAATTATTAAAATAAAGTAAAAAATTTAAAATCCTATTTATAGTATAAAGTTGTATATTTTTAAAACTTAATAATTTTTTAAATAGGTTTTTTAAATAAACTTAAAATAAAGCTTTTTAGTAAAATTATATTTTATAGTAATACTATAAAAATATTAATATTACTTTAATATATAATTTTTATATACTATAGTATAGCTTTTTTATTATATTTATATTAAAATTAATAATTTTTTACTACTACTTATATTTTTTCTTCTATATAAATAAAAGAGTTTTTTTTTAAAGTTTAAAAGTTACTTAACTTATCTTTATTGTAAAAAAACTTATACTTTTTTTTCTATTATAATTAGATTTTATATTAGTTATAGTAAATAAAAACCTAATATTTACTTAATCTATTTTTATAGTTTTTTTGAAAGTAAATAAATAACTATTACTAACTACTTTATAGTTAAAGTTTAAAAAAATATAGATTTTTATAATTTTAAAATTCTTAAATTAATATAAGTTAAAAAAATTAAATAACTTTTTATAAAGTATACTAAATATTATTAGCTTTTTAAATAATATATTAATTATGTATTTTAATAATCTATTAGTTTAAACAAATATATGAAAATTTATCAACTATTTAAGTAAATATACTAAGTAGGATTTAAAGAGTTTAAGTTACTAAATTCAAATAAATATTGTAAAGAATTTGAATTCTGTAAGTAGTTTAAATTAGATAATTCTAAGTATAGCTATTATTTTAGTTTTCTTATAAGGATGGTTACAATAGTTTTATAAAATAGAAAGCTAACCAAAAGTAACTATATAAGATATTTATACAAATAAATGTATAGAGGACAAAATTATAAACCGGAGCTGGAGGTGAAATAAATATATAAAAATACAAACAGTTTTATTACAAATCAAGTAATTTTCCAATTAACTTTACTTTTTCAATATTGCTATTTGTTCCTTTTATAAAATAACTTCTTTAGACAGAGAAATGATTCAAAAATTACAAAATTATTGATTTAAAGACAAGATCTATGTTGTTAGTACCAGCTGTATTAACAATTATAAGCAACAATAGATACTTAGATATCTACAAAAAGTTATCTAGTTTAAAGCGGGTAGCATCGAAGTCTACCATTCTAAAAAGAAGGCACGTATACAGGATTTAAAGGAAAAGTAATCGGTAAAATGCATCTTAGAACTACCGGAGAGACAATGTTGCTTTTGCTGCTACTTAGCATAAGGATCATAATACTACCTGCTATAATAGTAAAATAGAAGGTAGCTATATATCTGGTCACATACCAGGGGGATTAAGGAAATACCTAAGTGAAACTGCAAGCTACAGTACCGGTGCTAGCCCTGGTAGCACATTAGGTAAACTCAAAGGCAACAGAGATGCAGTTGTCAAAATTCATTAGGTATGTCCAATATATTTGATAAAGAAAGTAAAAAGTCAAAATGTACAAGCAAAAGAGAAAGCTTTTAATAGAACAAAACTGGATATGGGAGGCTAAAAGTGAAAAGAGAAACCAGAATATACATAATATAAAAAAGTTGTAGTAGAATAAATCTATCCTTTCAAATTTACACCTCCTTAATCTTAGAAGGCTTTCCATCTACCATAAATTTCTTCTGACGTTTAACTGATTTCATTTTCTTAACCTTGTCATTACTACCTTGGTCAGGAAGTATAACCTTTTTTAAAGCATCTTCTTTATCTCCATCAGTCAAGTCGATTTCCAACGAGGAGCAGTCACCAGAGAAACAATTGACTGTTTTAATGAGACTCTTAGTTACATGATCCGTCTTAGTCTGGGTAGGTTGTGCTGCGAACACTGAAGGGTTATAACAAGATATACCTTTAACACATCTATCTTCCACCTTTAGCGGTTCATCTAACTTAAAGAAGTAAGGTCTGCAGTAGCGGTTAATCCACTCCAGCACTTCCTTATTCCACCTACGGGAGTTGGCATGCTTGGTAACCCAATGGTTCTCATCATCAAAGTACAGCAATCTAGACTGGATACCTTGTCTTTGGAGTGCAGTAAAAGTAGCTATACCTTCCCCTTCAGTCAATCTATAGTCCTTTCTGGAATGAATGACAAGTGTAGGTGTAGCCCATTTCCATACGTAAGATGCAGGTGACCACTTCTTATAGACGTCTGGACTCTGCCATGGAGTACCACCGAATTCACGTTCGTTGAAGTACAATTCATCGGTAGTGAAGTAAGCATTGGTAGCGTCGAACATACCGTCGTGATTCACGAGTACTCGGAACCGGTTAGTATGCCCGTTGATCCAGTTGATCATATACCCACCGTAAGAGCCACCTAAGGCAGCTACACGTTGCTTATCTACGAACTCGTACTCCTCTAAGACATAATCCAAACCAGCCATTAGATCCTGGTACGGTTTACCGCCCCAATCCTCTTTGATTTCATCAGTGAACTTCTGTCCGTACCCAGTAGATCCGTGAGGATTGATCATAACAACTACATAACCGGCGTTAGCAAAGATGTTAGGGTTCCATCTGTAGGACCATGAATTACTCCAGGAACCTTGTGGTCCGCCATGTATTAAGAAAGCTAATGGGTACCTACGCCATGACCGGAAATTAGGTGGTTTGATCATTAAACCATGGATGTCGTGACCATCAGCTCCGGAGAAGATGAAATCCTCGTGGGGGTTTAAGAAGTACTGCTGGGAACGTTCGGCATTTATGTTGGATTGTCGATTGAGTTTGAAGTAGTTTTCCACCTCGATGGTGTAGAACTCGGGTGGAGCGTATAAGGAGGACAAGGTAGCTACATAAATATCCTCCTTCAAAAACTGTAGGTCGGATACCGCGTCGTATTTGGTAACTCTACGTACCTTGTTGGTCTTAGGTACTACGTAGAAAAGTTTGGTACGACCCATCTCGTCAGCAGTAACGAAAAGTTTATCGGACTGACCGGACCATACCAGGGAGGAAGGTGACCTGTCCCACCAAGGTGCCACTTCGGTGCGGTTCTTGGTTTCAAGGTCGTACACTATAATTCTATTCTTATCGGCTTCGTACTGTGGTGTGTTCATCTGTAACCAAGCCAGGTACTTGCCATCGGGCGAGTAGACCGGTTTGGAGCAGGCTCCTTCGTTATCGGCAGTTAACGATTTGGGACGTCCTCCTCCAGTAGATACTACGTAAACGTCGGATTTAGTAGACCAGGCTTGGGTACGATCTGGGTACTTGGCTACAAAAGCTACTTCTGAACCTATTTAAAGTATTAGTCGAGTTAACTTGCTTTAATTTTACCGTCTTTGGAAATGGTGAAATCAGTAGTATCCCCAAAAGGAGCAACCGGTGTCTCCTAAAATAATAAGGATCAGTAAAAATTAGAAAGTTAAAAAATCTTTTACCAACTCGGTACCAATTAAAAGGTTGGTAGGTTCTCTCTTTAAAGACCATTTATTACCCTCGCTGCCTCCGACGTTAACTTGCTTATTGACTTTAGCGTAAAAGAGTTGTTTACGATGTTTGTTATCTACCCACTGATCCCAATGTCTAACAAAAAGTTGATCGTAGAGTCTGCCGGAATCACCATAATCCTGCCTGTAGTTAAACTTCTTAACTTTAGCTGAAAAGATTAAAGTTTGCGAATTGGCATTGTACTTGAGATCGGTAACTTCATCCAAACCTTTGAGAGGTGAAAGTTGATTAGGTGGTTCGAGTTTTTCAGGATCACCTTTTTCGAGATCGGTCAAATCATCAGGTAAACCTAAAGTCCAAAGTTGACCGTCGTGGGTGAACGATAAAGTTAAATCATCGAACCATACCAAGTTTAATGGGGCTGCTAATTGGTTCGAAAGTTTATGGAAAAGTAAAGTTACGTTGTAAGTCTTCGGTAAGTTGGTATCGTCACTGTGAGCGAAGTTGATAACAAAGGCTTCCGTAGTTACGTTCTTAGTGCTTAAAGAGTAGGTAGTAGTGAAATACAAACCTTGTGAGGAGTCAGGTGATAGGATTAAGTTGGAGGGGCGAGGCCAACTTACTAAATGATCGTAATTGAAGTAGGTCTTACTTAAGACTAAGTCTAATAGACCTAACAGTAACAGTAGGTATCTCATATATCGGTGTTTGTGTTGTATAGTCAGTTGTGTAAATTTAGTTTGAAGTTAGATGCTATTTTATAAATTTTAAAAACTGAAAGAAGTTGAAATCCAGTTCGTAACCAAATTTATAATTGAATTCTGTAACTGAAACATGTTTAGTAATTGCAACTAGAGTTTTTGTGAATGTTTGCTGACGTATACTCTGCTTCCCTTTCCCACCCTCCTTTACCTAAAATTTACAATTTTATAAATTTATACGTCATCACTTTCAATACAAGCTAAACTTTATTTCAATCACAACCAGTTTTCAATTTACAAAACTCGGAAAGGAGTTGAAGGGTTCAAGTTTTACTTCTATTTAGACAAGTTTTGGATACGAGATATGTTACAATGATTTAAAACTTGTAACTTGGTTCCATATTTCAAAAAAGTTTAAGGAGATCTGTCATAACATATTGTGTGTAAGCAACTTGGTTGATTTATCTGCAACCAATAAACAATATATATAATCTGATTTAATTTGTCGTTTTTATAGAGGTTTATAGGGTATTAGTACTAACAATATAACTTTTATTGAATATTTCTAGCTAATAATAATCCCATTTCTTTATAATTGTTTTTTTTATTAAACACAAAACTATAGTTTAGGATCACTGGTACTGAGTAGTGGTCAGTATACATTAATAAGTTTATAAAGATTTTAAATGTAGATTTATATTAAATATTTAACTAATTAAGATTCTAATATATATATAACTTATAATTATAAATATTACTATATAGCTTTTACTAATTTATATTAACTAATAGTTTTAAATTTAACTTTTAAAGCTATATTTTAAAAATATAAAAAATATTTAATATAGTAAAAATAAAGTTTTTAATATATAGTTTTAATAAAATTTAAGCTTTATAGCTATAAATTTAAATATTATAAAATATTTAAAATATATAAAGTAGATTATTAAATTAAAAATGCTTTAAACTTTTTTGAAATTTAGTTTTATTATATAAAAAAAACTTAAGCTTAAAAAATAAAATATATATTATAATTAGAATAAAAAGTATTTATATTTATTTTAATCTACTAACTTCTAAAAACTATATAAAAAAGTCTAAGTTTAAAAATAATTTTAAATTTAAGTTTAATTTATATTAATTAATAGTTTTAAACTTAATTTATTAAAACTATATATTAATTAGTATATATATTTACTTTATAATAAAAAAAACCTTTAGTAATATTTTACTAAAATAATATAATATTAGCTTAAATTAAATTAAAATTTATTAAAATACCTTGAAATTAAAAGTTTAATAAATTAGTTAAAATTTTAAAAAATATTTATTTTTATTTTATTAATAGCATTAAGTTATTACTTTAATATTATATAAATATTATACTAAAAGCTATATTAATTTTTTTATATAATGAGCTATATTTAAAAATACAAAAAAGTAACAGGGTTTTAAAAAGTAGTACTAAATGTACAAGGTAACAGTAAGTGAAAAAAGGGGTATATTTACTAAGCATATATGAAGTTTAGTAGTGAGAGTTCAGTGCTAAAACTTTTATCAGATTTAAGATTTTTGGCTTTTAATAAAGAAAATTGTATAGCTATATTTTTATATACCTAACTATTGATATCATATTTATTTAAAATTAAAAGCTATTTATGTCCACATATATATGTTGATTATATATTGATATATATATATATAAAGTTGAATACCCCCACCATAAATAATAGAAAATAGGTATGATATATAAGATAGCCTTTAGTAAGTTTTAAAAAACGACGTTAATATGGATTAAGAATTAATTAATACGTCACTGCCTAGTCACACTTTCACAATTTAAAGCTTGGAAAGGAGCTGATGGATTACGTATATTTCTTAGTTTTAGATGTCATAATAAAATAAATTTGAATGTGTATCCTCTCATATTTTAGTTAGAGAAGTTTAAGGAGTCGATACAAGCTAATATTATGATAATAAAGATGACGTGAAACGACTTAACATTTCATTAACGTATTGTAAAAAGTATTTTCATTTGTTTTCAAATCTTCACAGGAAAAGTGTTACAGAAGAGAACAACGAAACAAGAATGCGACTGTTAAAGCTGATAACACCACTTTTAATTTCCCTAGCTTTAATACCTTCGGTATGCTGTAAATTCCATCTAACACCCATTGACCTTCTAACCATACCACGAACCACCGATTTAATATTAAACCCTCGATCCAGTCTAGGTATATATTTCGAGTCGGAGTATTACGCTTATACCAACCGTACAAAAACCACAGTCTTATTAATAAATATGAATGTCGAAACCAAGAAAAAAGTACAGAAACCTTACAACTTAACACGTATCTTTAAAAAGTATTTAAGAGAAGGTAACGGTGATAATAAGCTACCAATAGTATGGCTCAATAGCCATACTTTGTTGTTTAGTTTTAAAGAGGGTATGTATACGGTCAAGTTACCGATGAAAAAACTTAAAGATTTGGATAGGGCTAAACCTAGACCCGTTTTAAATTTAAAAGTGGAAGGGGTTGTAAAAGATTTGAAGTTCAGTACGAAATCTAAACAACTTATCTATACGGCCGACGTTGGTAAGGTTAATGTTATTAACAGGTTTGGTGATAGTGGTAAACTGTACCATAGTATCGGAGTTGATAACAATAAGGACGATACTAAAAGTTTAAGAGTGTTTAAAGTTGAGTTGGATTTAGTATTGGATACAAGCAATTACAAGCAACGTTGGATTGCAGTTGAAGAACCTGTCGATATATTGCACAAATCAGAGCTAGTAACATCCTTTTTCTTTATAATTATCTTAAGCTTTTACCATTTTTTACTATAGGAATTTTTGAAGTTAATGCCTAACATTCAACTATCTCCTGACGGTACAAAAGGACTAATTTCGATACAAAGTTTGGAGCATTACAATAAAGAAAATTTGGTATTTAATAGGATTGGTATAATAGATTTGAAGTTGGACGATAAAGCTAAAGTTTTTAAATCACAATTGACCAAAGGTCAACATCAGTTTAGCCCAACTTTTTCGCATGATAATAAGAATTTAGGTTGGTTGGAAAAGGTAATTTAACTATATTTATATAGCTTTATTTTTTATTAATGGAATATTTTTGAAAAGGCTGATCTAGTTGAAGATAAAGCTAGACTTGTCATTTACAACTTCCTAACTAAAACTTATACGATCTACTACTTTAATCCAACCTTTATAGTTACCAAATTAACTTTCCATAGCGGTACTACACTGCTACTTACGGTTAGTACTGGCTTGCGTTCCAAAGTATATAGTTTCGATTTAAGTACCGATAAAGTAACTTTACTATACAAATTTAAAGGTACTAGTAAAACTATAACTCAAATTCAACCTCTGCCTTCATCAACCCAACTTCTGCTTTCTTATGAAGGGTTTACCAGTTTAAAACAGACTGTTATCTACGATTATAAAACTAGCCGACATAAGTACGTTCTAAAAGATAAAGTCAGTTCTCAATACTTTTTAAACGACTATAACTACGCCAATATCAGTTGTAAAATCTCCAATCCTGGCGCTACCGATACAAAAGTTACCAGACCGATACTGTTTTATCCTATAAAATTTAAAAGTTGGCAGAAGTATCCAGTTATAATCAACTTTCAACCTTCTATTACCAATTTCAATAAGTTTAATTTGAACTTTAACCCTAACATATTTACAAATTTGGGTTATTTAGTTGTTGTCATCGAACTTAACCCTTATAAAGTTTTCCATACCGATAATGTCGATTCTAATGTTAAAACGATGTTAAGTCGTTTAAATGAGTGCATGTCAGAATTGAGTAGACAGTTTTATAGTTTCGATACGGCTAGAGTTCTATCCGTAGCTGATAGGTTCAATAGTTTTGTCGTTAATGCATACAACTCGGCTAACACAGTTGATATTAAGGGTTGGATAAAATTTACAGCTTCGGTCAACGTTGGGTCGATCTTTGATCTTAAATACTACTTTCAAACTGATATCAGTTATAAATTCAACTCGCTATATCAAAACCTACATACCACCTCTCCAGCCAACCTTAGCGGTAATCTATCTTTGAAATCTAGAATTCAGGACTATAATACTCCTACGCTCCTAATTGATGATGGGTATCTGTTAGATCAAAGTTTACAGACTTTTGTAGGATTACAACGTAAAAATATATCTTCGAAGCTTTTGAGGTTTTCTAGAGATATTGGAGAGGATGTAAACTTGAAACTATTAAGAATTTACCAAGAAGTTGCTGATTTTTTATTTGAATACGGTAAGCCGGATAACGGGGTTTAATATCATAGCTTTTGAGGAGTTATTGAATTTAAGTTATAGTTTTTTGAATAAACTTCATACTTTTGGGTCACTATAAAATAAGGTTTAAATTTAAAAATAATAATTTATGCATCTTTTAAAATATATTTTACTATATCTCGATATATAGCTGTTTGGGAATTAGAAAATGTTTATTTAGGTGCTACCAGTTGGTGAAAGTTTAAAATGAATGTTGTGTTTTTAGGAGCACAGTTGCCATTTAAAAACTTATCGTAGTCAGTAGTAGGCATATATTTTTATTACACTGCATATTCTATCGTACATTGCTGATTGCAGGTACTTGGTTGTAAGATAAAGTTAAAGTATAGATTCCAAAAAGTTATATTAACTTTAAATATAAATATATTACAAATGCTGATATAAGAAATCTATACTACATCGTTAGAACAGCTCAAAAATTAACATAAAATGGTAAGAAAACGATACAATTTGATATATTAAATTTATCTTCACACACTTGTCTTCCATGTTGTATAATGCAGGATAAGAGAATGTATTAACATTAAGAGGTTAGCTCATCCTCAAATTACATCTTTAACTACAATTCCTAAAAGACCATCACATACTACTTTTTTGAAGGCCCTTAATTATTAGATATATAAAGAGCTATTCTTAACAAATTTCCCTCACTTTCTCCTATCTCTTCAAATTTATATAAAATTTTAAATACTAAGTTATATCCAATTTCTAAAATCCATTATACTAGTTAGCATATTTATTAACTCAGATATAACTCTTTAATACTAATTTTATTTAACATTTTATTATTATAAATTCTTTTCAACTAGCCTTACCTAAATAGTTTTTTTTTCTTTTGGAAAAATTAATAATTTAAGTATTTTTTCTAAATTATCTTTAAGAAATAGTATAATATTTCATCATTTAGCAACTTTATAAGTTACTAACTTAATGATCATTCTCATTATTTTCTATCTTTTTTTCCTAAACTTATTTAACTTTATCATTTTTTCTTTCTAATTTTAAATAGTAAAATTATACAAATTTATTTTAATAACTTTATATAATAAATTGATGATTTAATCAAAATTTGTAATAAAAAATATTTTTTATTCTATTATTTTTACTTAAGAACTTATAAGTTCAATATCTAAAAATAAGTCTAGTATAACTATTAGCACTAAATGACAAAAAATTTTACCTTACTAATATATAATAAATTATAACTACTAATAACTTAATCTACTATAAAATTATTTCAAATTATATATAAAGCTATCTTTACTATCTAATAGTAAAATATTTATATTTGTTTTTTATTTTTTTATTTTGTTAGAAATATAGAGATTATTTGAAATTGCAGATATCCTTATATTTTTTTACAAATCTTATATATAAAGTTTAGTTACCTCTTTACTACTAGTTAGTTTGCAGTTTTTGTAGTAATTGTTATCTATAACCCAAACTACTTATAAATATATATTAATTTTACTACCAAATTACTACTAATTTCACTTATCTATATTACTTGTTAGATATTAATATTTATTACTACTATAATTAATAATGAAATTGATCTTATTCTATTACCATTTACTAACTTTTTTATATAAATGCTTATATTTACTATCACTTTTATATTATAATATCTTATACTGCATAATTTAAAAATTGCTACTAGTATTATACCAAAAATCAAATATTATAAATAGTAATTAAAGTTTAATTTTAATTGCTTTTTTTACTTTTTATTATAAATTTTATTATAATATAGTTTTTAATATATTTTTATTATAAGTAAATATAAAAAGTATATATATAAATGCTTTTAACTTATATATAAGATATTTAAGTTTGCAATTAGTTTAAATAAATAGTAAATTATAGTACTTTAAAATTATAATCTTAAAATACTACTTTAAATTTTATAATAACTAAAATATTTTATTTTAAGTTTTTTTTAAAACTATTAAGCTATTTTAATATACTATGGCAAAACTTTAATACCATTTTCTATACTACTATAATAACTAAGAATTATATTAAAAATATATATATAAAATACTAGAATTAAGCTTTTTATATAGTAAAAAGCTATATATAGCTTAGATTTTAAATAGTTTTAAGTTTAACTTATAAATTCTAAAAAAGAATTACTAAAATTATGTTTTACTTTTTTTTATATTATAGAAAAAAAATTAAATTATATATAATAATAAAGTTTATTAAATATTATAACTTAATTTTTAGCAAAATATTGCAAAGTTTTTTAAACAAATAAAAAATGTAATTAATTTATATATTTAATTCTAATATAATAAATAGTTTTTTAATTATTTAAACTTTTTTACCTTAATTTTTATTTATTATCTAGTATATTATTTAGTTTAAAATTTTATTATATATAATTTATTATAAATTTCCAACTTTAAATATAATATATTTAAACTAGTTTATTTGATAAGTTATCTTCTTTTTACCTTTATAATATTTATTAAATATTGCTAATATATACTTTAAAATATAAAATAGTACATATGTAATATTTTGTCACTACTAGCTTTTAGTATTCCTTAGGTATCCTGTTTTTAAATCCATTTTCAATAAATAAAATACTTAAGTTTATAGCTTCTAAAAAAAGCTAAGATTAAAAATAATATAAATTATAATTCCAATTTAAATATTTATAAAATTTATGTATATTTTAATATTTATTAGCTATAATAACTATATTTCATATACTAAAGTTTTAACATATATTAATATAATATCAAATTAGTTTTTAGTTAGTTATTTCATTATTTTTGTAACTGTGGCCTATAAAATATTTTTAATAAAATTAGTTTTATCCTTTTTCGAATTAATTTTAGATGTTGCAAATTTGAATTTTTTTATCAATAAAATCTTTAAGGTTACTGATAAAAAGAAACTTTTAATTCCAAAATTTATTTCAACTGGTCTATATCATATTAAAAAAAATCATATTATATACTTAAAACATTTGGGAAATTTCATCAGTTTATAAAGTAAAGGCAAGTTCGTTTAAAATGAATTTTAATTTCTTGCAAATATAGTTAACAGAATTTGATATATAGCGAAGTATACTTATACTATCTATTATAACGATATCTTTATTAACAAGTAGGTGTTTATCCGAATTACAAATGGGAGTATTAAAAATTATATACTTTGTACCATAAATCTATTGAAAATAAGATTCAAATTAAAAACATGATTGATTAGATACAATTTATGAACTGTAAAAATAAATGGAGAACCTGGGCATTGATCCCAGTGCCTCCCGCATGCTAAGCGGGCGCTCTACCACTTGAGCTAGTCCCCCGATGTTTATTTTTTAATATATAATATATAAAATTATTATTATTTTTAAACTAACTACAAAGATTTATTTTTTGCAATTTTTACTTTTATTATTGATTTGGAGTTTCTATTTTACTTAATTTTACCTTTTTTATTATAAATAATTAGTGTATATTTAATTTTTGTTAGATATTTCATCTTATTTGCTTTATAATTTATATTTTAAATATTAAAAGTAAGGAAAATAAACATAAAATTTTAATTTTAATTTCAAATATATTAGTTAAATTTTTTGCCGAAACAAAAATATATACATAATTTGCTAAAAAAATAGGACTTATCTTAGTAAGGTGCATGTCATTAAGAGGGACACTATAGTGAAGTAACTTGCTAGATCAAGACGGGAAGAATCCGATTTCTTAACCGAGGAAGAAGTAGAGTTAGTTGATGATTTACTGCTCGAGGCAGAGGATAACGGTGAGCTGGAAGACGATGAACTAGACGATGCCGAAGAAGTAGAAGAAGGTATTGAGCTGGAAGATGAAGTTTCCTTATTCTTAATTTCGGTAGGTTTAACCGGACTACCAGCGGATTCGATTTCAGCATCAGGATCAGCCATAACTGTAAAATAGTGCGAGTAGTTGGCTAGGCCTTGAGATTCAGCTTTTATAGCGTAGTCTGTACCGGAGCTGAAGTTGGGTAGTTGCACGGTAAGTTGTTTGGCATTCAAGCTAGCTTTACCTAGATCCGTAATTTTCTTGAGGTTGGAGGACTCACCTTGAACCAAACTAAACGTGACTTGAGTGTTTTCGGGTACCTCCTTGGTAAGGTACCAGCTTATCGTTACTGTCTTACCGCCATTCCAGGATGTAGTTTCGATTGGGCTGTTAATGGCAAAGTTGGAATTACCATCACCAGCTGTATACGATAGGAACAATAAGACTGTTAAGGTTTGGTATACGATATTAATTAGCTGCATGTTTTTTAGTAAACGTTTCTTAACGAAATTAGTCCTAATTCTTACTACACGTTTACTTTTATACTGTTAATATCCAATTTCGATCAATAAAAGGATTGCTTTCTAAATAAAATGAATCTCGTCCCCACAAAAACTGTCGATTAATTTGACTTAGACATTTCGCTCCAGATTCGATTTAATTTCTGAAAATAGAAATTATTTATTTCTAACTAGAAAAAACAAGAGTTTTTCAAGTAGATTTACGGTCTAGTTTCTGCACTTACATTTAACAAAGTGCATTTGTTAATCTTCGTTTATAGCTTTAGCCTTTTAGCTTTGTTAATGGTCATTAAATATATATGTGTTTAAATAGTTTTACTCGAAATTGTATAAGCATGCTGGACAGAAATATCAAATTAGAATTGTACTAAAACGGATTTTGTATAGCTTGAAGATACACAAGGCTTTTCCCACATCGACAAAGTTGTACTCATGTTGGTAAAGAGGGGTAAAACTGCCTTTACTAAACGGGATCGATTCATGATTTATGCTTTGAAACCTAGGGTTTATCATGTGTGGATCTAAATTACTTAAAATTTCAGTTTCAAAACAAAACGCCTTATCGCAAAAACTATACAAATTAAATCGTTGTTTACTACCCAAATTAGAGCCAGAGTAAATGGACCACAGAATAGCAAACTAAAACCAGGACGAATTTTAGTTTAATGCTCTTTGGAAAGCTATGTAAGCGATATTAAAGTATATATTTCGCATAATACCCACCTTAATTGTATTACAAGTAATATATCATAATATGTTTGATGTGTTAATTGAGAAATATTCTTTACCAACATATTAGATATATGAGACAGATACAATTGCGTTTATGTTCCCTTAATTTTTAGACAAAATACTAGTATATCAGTCTATCCACTAGTTGCTAATCAAACATTGCAACAGATTTGAATCACACCAACTATGCTGAACTTACTTGCATATGATGTACATACATTAGCATTTCTTTATATCATAATGTAGTAAAATTTAGGTTACTTGAGGTGTTAAGTTAAAAGCAATTAGCTATAGATTTTAATAACAATCACCTAATGTTATTAAGAAAACCAGTAGTATTATTCAATTAACTATATAATAAATTTTAATATAAATATCATTTAAAATATCTTTATAATAGCTATTATAGTTGCTATATATGAACTTTATATACTTTAATAGTTTATACATTTAGAAATACAAATTTATTTTGTTTAACTTTCTTTATATAGCCTTTATTATAAATATTTAAGGTAGTTATACAAATTAATTAATAAATAAACTATTATTATATTTAATAATTCATGATTTTTAATAAAATAATACTTTTAAAAAAGTTATAAACTTAGTTTATTAAATTTTTTAATATTAATATTTATATTAATAAATTAATAAGTATATTACTACTTTAACTAAATAATATATAATAATAATATAAACTTTTTTTAAAATATATTATAAATTTAGTTTATGCTCCTTTTATAAATATATTATATATAAATTATATTTTGCTAATAATTTTATTTTAAAAGTAAATATAAATTTAATTAAAATATTAAAAACAACTTTTTATCTTAGTTTTTATAATATTTTGTTATATAATAGTAAAATAAAGCACTTATTAAATATTAATATATATGTATCTATAAACCAGTTTTTATATAACAAGCTTATTATAGCTATAATTTATATATATATATATATTAAATATTAAAAATAGCTAGTTATTTATTTAAAATTTCAAATTAAAGTAGTAAAAGATTTTATATTAAATATTATACTAGTTAAAAAGTATAATACTACTAACTAATATATATAATATATAAATTAAATAAAATTATTAGTAATTAAAGCTATATAATATATATATATATAATATATAGTTATACATTAAAATATAACAGTATTTTTATTTTTTATTTTTTTTAAACTTAAAATTAAAAATTTTAAATAAAGTTAAATAAAAGTAAAATTATATATATATGCTAATTATAAAATTTTATACTTTAAAAACTTTATTTTAAAAATATTAAATAATTTTTATAAGTTTAAAATATAGGTTTAAATATTAATTTTATTATTACTTTACTAATATAAATTTAATTAGCTATAAATAATATTAGTTTAATATTTATAAATAAAAAAATAAAAAGCAATAATATAATTTTAATATAAAACTTTAAATATTATATTAAAATTTAAATTAAATTTAAAGTTATTTAAAATAAATATATTTATAATTTTTAAATATTAAAATATAATAGTAAATTAATATTTTTTAGCTTTTATATTTATTTAAATTATTAATATAATTTTAAGTACTTTTTTATTAAATTTATTTAAAGTTATTTTACTTTTTATTTTAAGCTTATCTTAAATTCTAACTAGTTTAATATACAAATATATATAATAATTAAAAATAATTTAAATATTTTTATAGTTTTAATATTTAAAAAGTAAACTAAACTTTTATTTTATAAAAACTAGTTTATATTTATAATATTATATTATTAATAAAAGTAAACATAATATTTTTAAATAATGTTTAATAAACTAAAAAGTTTAAAAATGCAAATATAATATTAAATTTAAAAAATAAAATAAAATTAAAGTAGCTATTTAATAAAATAAAATAAATTTTTTAGTTAAATAAATATAATAATTGAAAAAATAAAATATATTAAATTAAAATAATAAATATATATATTAAAATATATTTAAAATTTTTTAAAAATAATATTATAATATAATAAATAATAATTAAAATTTAAAATATCAGTTTAAATTAGTTTTTTTTTAAATTTTCTAATATTTAAATTAAAAAATATTTTATATACTTAATATATAGAATTTTAATATAATTTTTATTTAATTAATAAAGTTACTAAAATATTATAGTAATTAAATTTGCATTTTTATATATAGCAAAGCTATATAAATTCAAATAATATTATTTAAATAATTAGTATACTTAAAAATATCTTTTTTAAAAACTACTTTTAATTTTAAAGCTAAGCTTTAAAGTTATACAAGCTTTTTTATCCAAACTATTTTAATAATATACTATAGCTTAAAATCTATATTTTTAAACTTTATAAAATTTGAAAATTATTTAATTTTATTTATATTTTTTTTATTATAGCTAAAAAAATAAAAAATAAATTTAAATATAGCTTTAATTAGCATTAACTATATTTATAATTATATTATATTATAATTTATATATACTTTATTATAATAATTTTTAGCTTACTTTTATATTGCTATAGTTATTTAATAGATATAATATAAGCTATTTTTTTAATTTTATAATAAAAATATTAGTTTTTTTTAGTATATAAATATATTAATATTTTATTAAATTTTTAATTTATTTATAAAAATAAAAGGATTAAATTTTAAATAAATATTTTATTATAAAGTAGTAAGTATACTTTTAGTAATAATATTTATTTTTTCAAAAATTTATTAAGCTTTAATATATTATATAATTAAAATATTAATATTAAACTTTTCAACTATTTTAAATATAGTTTAAACTTTAATATAATTAAAAATTACAAAAAAATTAAGATTTATTTAAAGATTGTTAAAAAAAGTATATTAAAAAAATATTTTATCTTTTTTTAAATAATAAAAATAATATTAATAAATTAAAAATTATATTAAATATAAAATAAAAATTATATTAAATATAAAATAAATTTAAATATACTATATTTTAAGCTAAAACTATACTATTTTAACTAATATATTAAGCATATATATATTACTTTAACTTTATATTAATATTAATTTTTTTATAGTATTATAAGTTTAATTTAAATAATATTTTTTATATTAAAAATTATTTTATTATTAAAGTAAGCCTATATTTAAAATATTTTATAAGTATAATTAAGCTAAAATATTTAATTATAGCTTAACTATATATTAAAATTTATATTTTTATATTTTATTTTAAGCTTATACTTAATTAAGTTTTTTATTTTTAAATTAGTTATTTAATAAAACTTAACATTAAATATACTTTTTTATATAGTAATTAAGTAAAGTACTTGTAAATTTAGATTAAAAAAACTTATAAATAGCTATATAAACTTAATAAAATAGCTAAAATTTATAAATTATAAAATTAAATATATAAGTTATTAATTTAAATAATATAATTATAGTAATTATAATATTAATTTATTATAAAAACTATTATATTTTTATATTTTTATATTTTTAGCTATATATTTATTATTTAAAAATAGACTAAAAAATGTTAGTTTTATTTATATAAATATAAAACTATTGCTATAATTAAATTTATATTTTACTTAATTTTATAAATATTTAAAAGCTTTTTCAACTTTACTATAAAAAAATAAAAGTATAATTTTATATATTAAGATTTTTAATACTTTTTTAAGCTGTATTTAAAAAAAGTTGATTTGAATAATTAGAAATATATATTAAACTTACTTTACTATTTAAAATAATTTAATTTACTATATTTATTAGTCTAAAATTTATAATAATTTCTATATTTAATAAAAAAGCTATATAGCTATTTTAAGTAAAATAAGCTTTTATACTAATAGTAAATAATATAAAACTAAAAGGTAATTTATAGCTAGCAACTTTTTAAAATATAATAATTAAATAATAATTTAATAGTTTTTATAAAAGTTAAAAAAAAATTACTAATATACCTACTATTTAAGTATATTTGGCTAGTAATTTATTTTTATTTTTTATATTAATTAATAAATATTAAGTATGCCATTTTGTAATTTATAAAGTTTTTTTTAATATATTAAATTCTGCAACTTTTTTATTAGTATTTAAATTCATATTATTATAAAAACCTTTAATATTATGTTAGCTATCTAGTAGCATATATTACTTTTAAAAATAGTAATTTATAAAATATACTAAAACTATAGTAAGATATTTTAATTTTCAAATTATAAAAAGCAGATTAAAAAATGGTTTTACTTTTTGCCCAATTTTATTAGGTATTTAAAATTTTATTTGATGTTTAAAATCAAAATTAGCTAATTACTTATTTATTCTAATTAAGTATACTAAAAATTAGGTTTAGTATTATTAGTAATTTATATAAGCAACTTATAGCAATTCTAACTCTCTTCTACTAATAAAGATGATAAACTGTAGAATAATCTAAATCTTATAATTGATTGTTGGCTGGCAATTACTTGGAACTAAGTTTAAAATAGGCATTAATCAAATAGCTAAAATGGAAATAATATCAATTAAAATACATAAATATAGTTGACAGAACTATGGTGTAATTCTTAAATTATAAGACATACAAATAAACAATTTTAATAGGTTTTTGCCCAAATATTAAAAAACTTTAAAGTCTATTATAGGGCTAGTCTATCTGTAGAGAGCTTCACCCAAATTTACTGGAGATTAGATCTACGTTTGATTTCAGCAGGGTTGAAGCCAGGCATAGGGTAGTTTCTAGCAAAAGTTTGGACTTCAGCTTTAAGGTCTAAAAGCTCCTCATTACCGTCCAAAGCCTTTTCGAAATCTTTCAGTAATTTAGAACTGGCGGTAGCCTACAAAACAATAAAACAAACGATTAGCATCGAATAAAATGATATGAAAATAATACCTGAACTTTGAGGGCGATCTGAACAGCACGGTGTAAGAAATCAGCTACTTGAGCGAAATCCTGTTCGTGGAAGGAACGGGAAGTGAGGGAAGAAGCTCCCAAACGTACACCACCGGGTGAAAGGGCAGAAACGTCACCGTGTACGGCGTTCTTATTGAGGGTTATGTTACACTTGTCGCAGATTTTTTCAAGTTTGGAACCAGTCAACTTGATGGGACGTAAATCCCATAATACTAAGTGGTTCTCGGTACCTTCAGTGACGATCTTGTACCCTTTGTTTTGAAGTTCCTGGGCTAGGGAAGAGGCGTTCTTCTGGACAGCTAAAGCGTATTCCTTGAATTCAGGAGAGGCTGCCTGCTTGAGAGCTACGGCGATAGCAGCGATAGTGTGGTTGTGGGGACCACCTTGGCATGAAGGGAATACAGCCATGTTGATTCTAGATTCGAGGTCAACGTGTTTGGGATCATCTTTACCACGACGGAAGAAGATGAGACCGGCACGGGGACCACGTAAAGTTTTGTGAGTGGTGGTAGTGACTACGTCACAGTACTCAAAGGGGTCGTTCAATACCTGAGCAGCTACTAGACCGGAGATGTGGGCCATATCACATAACAAATAAGCACCGTGTTGGTCAGCGATGGCACGAAGACGTTTGAAATCGAAGTCACGGGGGTAAGCTGAGGCACCGCAGATAAGGATCTGGGGACGGAACAGTTTAGCGTTCTCTTCTAAACGATCATAGTCGATGTAACCGGTCTGATGATCTACCTGGTAAGGCATAGATTGGAAGTAGATTGAGGAAGAGGAGATCTTCTTCTTAGCGGTTTGGTAACCGTGAGTTAAATGACCACCAGAAGGTAAATCTAAACCCATTACACGGTCAAATGGCTTGATCATACCAGTAAAGGCAGCAAAGTTTGCAGTAGAACCGGAGTAAGGCTGTACGTTCACACCCCAACGTTCAGGAGTCAAGTGGAAAGCCTGTAAAGCACGGTTACGGCAAATCTCTTCAACTTGGTCAACAATCTCATTACCTCCATAGTAACGAGCCCCAGGTAAACCTTCAGAGTATTTGTTGGTGAGGCATGATCCGTTGGCTTCCATAACAGCTTGAGAAGTGAAGTTTTCAGAAGCGATCAACTCTAAACCTGAATACTGACGGAACTTCTCCTCTTCAATCAAATCAAAAATCTCCCTGTCTTCAACTTCTAAAGTTGTGTTCAAGCATTTGTTCTAAAAATAAAAAAACTTTACGTTAATACCACTTGCCTTAATGTATTCCAATATCTCTTCTTACATAGTTATCAACCTGGTGTACAGCCATCTTATCTTGTAATTGTAATAATCTGAAGTTAATCAAGTTTTGATTAAAAGTTTTCTACTTCCAGTATTTATTTAGATCTACCTTTCTATATTCTATTAGTGAGGTGGAAGAAAAATTTTTAGCCACTAAAATCAAGTTTACAAGTTCGTGAGTTGGTTCGGGTAGTTTTTTTTGCAATTTAAAGTTGATTGGTAAAAAAGTAGTAAATAAGAACAAGTTATAACGTAATGAAAGCTTTTATTGGGCTAGATTTCTGACTCATTTTAACTATGACATAAACCTTTAAGAATATTATGCCATCTCAAAGCTACCCAAAAACTAAATTTGCTCAAACTAATTAAGTAAAATTGAGAAAATATGTTATCTTAGAACGAGCTAAACATGTGACACTGAATACGGTATAGTAACCAGCTCTAATAAAGTACGCTACTTCTACACGTAAACGTCTTTAGATTATACGTCGTTAAAAAAGTTGACGGAAGTTGACTTTTATTTTGAATTTTGATTCTTTAAACACTTTTTAGTTTACATATGTAAAGTTTGATTGAAAAGAATACATCTCCGCTATAGTATATAAACCTAAAAATGGCATATTTTTTGTAAACTTAATAATAATGTATACCTTTTATTATTAAAAAGGAAAATAATTAAAGTACTTATTTTGAAATAAAAGCTAATTGGTAAAGTTTTGAAAGTTTAACATAATAGCTTTATAATTTTAACTCAATTAAACTAAATTTAACGTTAAATTTAAAAATAATTTTTTCCAAGACCTCATTTATATATATTTTTCTTGAAGATCGGAAAGCTAACCTATGTGTTTTTTTGATAAAATATACAAAAAGTTAAGAAATACAGGATTAGAGGGTATGGGAAGAAGTTGAAGGGTGCTAAATATCAGCAGGTAAGAAAAAGGGGAATAAGAAAAGAAGTTCTCACTTAATAACCATAAATATTTTGGTAAAATTTTAAAGTTCATAATAAGAAAACTTAAGTTTAAATCTAAAGCAATCAATCTAAATACTGATTTTTTTAATTAAACTTTTTGACTAATTTTGATAACAAGAGTAGAAGGTTGACTGTTTTTTACCTTAAAAATTAAAAATTTTAGTATAATTAATACCATTTATATACCATTTCAAAATATTTGTAAATTTTAATTATATACTAATATATTTTATACTAATAAGAAACCTAATTAAAATATTGGTTTTATATTAGTAGAAATTCTTCTAAATATTTTTAATTAATAAATAGAATAAAAGCAACACAATTATATCTATAATATTTAAAACTGATGGTATAAGTATACTTATTTATATATGATAAATTACTATATTTTCAAAAAAAAATATAAATTAAGTTATAAAATGTATTTCTTACTATAAAATAATTCCTATTTATAATTTCATTATTTTATAATATAAATTTATTTAAATCTATAACTACTATTATTTATATAAATATATATTTAAATAATTATTTTAAAATATTAATTAAAATTAAAATAATATAATTAACTAAAAATTAATATATATAAATATATTATAATTTAAACTAATAAATAAAAAATTAGTTACTTTTAGAAATTACAAATTTTAATTTCAAAAATTAATCTAATAAAATTAACTAAAAATAGAATAATAATTTATCTATATTTTAATATTATTTTTAATCTATATTTTATAGTTTTTAGCTATAAATTATAAGCTTTAACTATTATATTAAACATATATAGTTATTTATATATTTTTAAAGTAGCTTTACTAGTAATTTTTTTAAAGTATTAACTTTATAAAATTAGGTATATTTAATATAAATATATAAATAAATATTTTTTACTATATAAAAAAATAAAAATATTATATAAAGTATAAAATTATTTAATAAATTAAATAATAATTTTTTAAATAAACTTTAAAAAAAAATATTATATAATTATTTTAATAACTTATATTTTTACAATTATATAGTAAAAAAATTAATATTTATTTTATAGCTATACTATAAAGATTAATGTAATACTATTTAAATAATTAATATGTTTTATAAAAAATATACTTTTAGCTTAAAAGCTTTATCTTTAAACTATATTAATTATTTTTAAAACTAGTTTAATAAATTTTATAATATTAAAATAAAGCTTTTGTATTTTACTAAGCTTAAAATTTATTTAATTTTATAAATACTTAAAAATTATTATAACTTTATTATAAAAAAATAAAATTACTACTTTATAAACTTATCTTATTAAGCTTAGCATTTTATAAAACTAAATATTATAAAGTTATATATATATATATATTTAAATAGTATAAAAAATATAGCTTAAAAAAGCTTTAAATATTATTAAGTATATTTAAATTATATTTTGATATATAATAAATTATATTAAGCTATTATTTTAATAATTTTAATATTTAAAGCAGTTTACTAAAGCTAAAGCTTTAATATAATATAATTTTATAGCTTATTTAAATTAATAACAAATATATTTATATATTAAATATTTAAAAAAAATATATATATAAGGTAAATATATTTTTATATTTAGATATATTTTAGGCATAATTTAAAAGTTAAAAGTTAAATACTTAATATTTGAAAATTTATTTTAAATATATTTTAGTATAACTGCTAACTACTTAGCTATATTATTTATATAGTAATTTTTTTTAATATAAACTTAATACCTATACTTTTAGTTTTAACTAGCTTACTTTTATATTAGTAAAATATAGTAAAAACCTATATATTAAAATTTATTTTCTAGGATTCTAAAAGAGCTACATATTTAAAATCTAATATATATATATATTTACTTAGAAATATAATACTAAAATTTTAAAAGAATTAAAATTTAATAACCTGTAAATATATATTTAACATCAAAATTGAGAAAGAAATTAGATAGCCTTATTAATACCTACTTATAATAAAAATTAATAATAAACAGCTTTTATTTAACAGATTGAATAAAATAAAATAAAATCTTGTAAAATTGCTTTCAAATATAAATAAAGTTAAAAATGTTCTGTATTATGTACCTGAACAACTATCAATATATAAGGTGGTATTAAAGTTTAAAATAATCTTATTTAACTAGTTTACTTTTTTACTAATTTTAACATATTTTTAATACTTTTGGACCAATCTGTAACAGGTAGAATTTTTAATTAATTTAAAAACATAACTTACATAACGTGGAAGCACTTCGTTCCTATTCACTATCCTCAGTATCAGCATTACTATTTATATCATCATTTTGAGTTCCGTTGACATTTTCTATTAAAGGTGTATCGTAAGTCCTATTGGGAACTACAGGTTCCTTCAAATCCATTAAAGTAACCAATCTGTTAAAGTTATAATAATCTAAATCAATAACAAGTTGTCTCTTTGCTTCATTGTTACCATTTCTGGCTCCATTTTCCAATTTAGTTATGCCATTGATATTTGATATTAATTTAAGCATAGGTAGTTTGTCTTCTAAATATAAAACAACTCTATTATCTCTAATTAAAAAGCTGAGATAGAACAAGTTTTCTACAGTTTGAGGATATGATTTAGGGTTAACCACAAATTCGTATAAATTGATAGGCTGTACTTTTCTGAGAGTATTAAGTAGTTCTTCTATTTCCATGGTTGTTACATCTCTTTTGTTATCTAAATCAGTTTGCTTCAACTATAATTATATATTAGCTTAAACGAAATTAAAAAATGTCACTTCTTTGGGCTTGACGTGAGTACCAAGCTCGCTTCGATGTCTTTTGCGTTCATTTGATCTTTTAGGAGGCGGTAATTTATCGAATACGTTGTTAGGTCTATAAACCCAAAAATAACATTAATATAGTAATTTAAATTGATATTTACAAAACTTGCAAAGCAGGTGCTCTATTAATAAATCTAGCGGCTAGAACTCCTAATTTTGAAAGTGTATCACCACTAGTCTTATTATAATAACTGACGCTCTTATCCAATTCTTCAGCAACAGTAAGCTCCGTTTCACCATAGTTAATTAATTTATTAATAAATAAATCACGATCGAAAGCAACATCATCTAATTTTAAGTTTTCTGCATATGTTTTACCTAATTTAGTTGTACGTACTACAAGTTTACTGTCTAAAGAAGCTTCGTATGTTGAATCAACTACATATAGTAAATCAGTAAAGGTAAATTTAGATTAATCTAAAATGTCAATAACTTACTCCTTTCATTTAAAGAATTAGCTTTTAATATAGTTTCACTTAATACTTCTATCCCATCTTTATGAGCAGCAGGCTCAATTTCTAAAGTATTGAGTAAATAAAATACTCATTCACATAAAATTAACCTTCAACTTTATTTATTAAACTTCGATACTCTCTTTTTATTCTTCGCTTTTCTAATCTTTCGGCTCTTTGTAGTCTCTGTTTTTCAGTTGCATCAATAGTGGCTCTCGAAGATTGAGCTTGTCTCATTCTCGTTTCTTTTAGCAATTTTGATAAAAATAAAAACTTCAAAATTGTAAAGTTTTCTACTCTCTAATCTCCAGTGCTTTTTTTTGTTTGAGCATTTTAGTACTAAAATCAAGTTGGCGAATAAGATGAAGTTCTTAATAGCTTGCCCAATAATATGCATAAACACTTGCCAACATACTAAATTTTCCAATTACTCAAGCCAAAATTAAGCGAATAATTTCCAATTGTACTTCCAATCAGAAAAATTTAAGTGATGATTGACAGGGATTTTTAAGTTAGTGAAATTTAAATTTAGATACGCTTTTTCAGTCATAAACTGAGGTTTAATGATTATTAAAGTTAATTTTCATATTAGTTATAAATTCATACATAAATCGATTTTGATATTATATTTTTATTGGCTTGCTATACTTAGTAAATATATATCAGCTAGATAATTTATCAATAATTCAAAATCAGAATAACATTTTTTTTTGAATATGTACTTTGACAGCTATAAGGTTAAACTGGAAACCTGAATTCTCTAGCGTAAAGGATTTTTATACTCTTTTTCTTAAAATGGGAACGTTTTCTTTATCTAAAAACATGTTTGAACATGAATTCAAAGTTTATATAAAGATCTTAAAGCTTCTTTTCAGTTAAGCTATAGCATTTATTACTAATTTTTTAGATAGTTTAGAAGTTATTAGAATAATATAATTTTAAGGAAAAGTGAATAGCATTTTTAAGAACATTAAAATCTTAAGTTAATAAAAGTAAGTTTACTAATATTTTCCTTATTCAAGCAAAGAGAAGGGTTATATAACACTAGTTTATATAATAATTTCCAGTTTGCAAAAACACTGAATATGGAGGAAAAAAATATATGTATTTGTAAATAGCAAAAAATATACTAGTTACAGCAACTAGAATTGGAAATAAAAGAAGTAAAAAAAGTAAAACAAACAAACAAAAAGATTAGTAAAAGCTGGAATAAAAGATGTATATTATAGGAGGATATATAAGAAAAGTACAATTAACTGCATCTTTTTTTTAAAAATATAACAGGTTTATAATTTAAATTGAAGTAAGAAACTTTTTTTAAACTAAAAAAATAAAGTTATTTAAAATTAATATTAAATTAAGAATTGTTTTAAAAAGTAGCATTTTTGCAATAAAAATAACTGAAAGCAAAAAAATTTTTAAAGCTCATAAAATATCTTTATTAAAGAATATAAAATAGAAATTTATAGAATATATATATACTATTTAATAAAATAATATAGTAATTATTAAATTAATTTTTTTTTAAAGTATAATAAAATACTATTATAAATTATAAACATATAAAAATTATTTAAATAATATTAAAATTTTAAAGTTTAAAAAATGCATAAAAATTTATTATAATTAAACTATATTTAATTAAAGTTAGTAAAAAATTATTAATAAGTAAAATCAAATATTTTTATATATAATTTTAAAAAAATTATAATATTATTATTTTAGAATATTTAATTTTAGAAATTTAATAAACTTTATAATATAAAATATATATATATATAAATTTATAAATATAGTGCAAACTTTAATAATTATTATTGTATAAGAAATTTTAAGTATAAATACAATAGTTTTAAAAAAAAGTATAATTAAAAGTAAAAATTAAAATATATAATTTAAACTTATATTATTAAAAAATATAAAAAGTAAATAATAAAAATATAAAATATTAAAACTAAATTATTAAACTTCAAATTAAAAATATATTAAAGTATTTTATTATTTAGCTAAATTAATTTAAGTTTTAAAGTAAATATATTTATTAATAAGTTTACTAAAAGCTATAAAATATAATATTATTATAATAAAATTATATATTATTTATATAAAAAAAGCTTAACTTTTAAAAATAATTATATTAAAAATTTTAAAAATAAGTAGAAAAGATTAAAAATATAAATATTATAATAATATTAATTTAAATAAATAAAATAAAAATAAAATAGTTTTTAAAACTTTATATTAAAAGTTTGAAGCTAAATTATTACTTTAAATAAACTAAAGTCAATTATATTTAAAAAAACAATAAATTCTAAAATAAATATATAAATTTTTAATAAGTATTAAATTAGTTTAATAAAAAAATTAAAGATAAATATAGATTTACTATATATATATAACAATATAAGTATTTATATATTTAAAACAGCAATTAGCTATATTTTATTTAATAGTATTATAGTTAAAACTAATTTTTATATAGTAAAATCTAATATACTTTTTAAATTTTAATTATATTAAAATTATATAAAATATTTTAAAAATATATATATATATATTTAAATATTAAATTAGCTATTAAATTATACTATATAAACATTAGTACTATTTTATATTAAGTTAGTATTTTAATTTTGTTAATTTTAATATAATAATTATTTTTTTAAAAAAATAGGTAATTAATAATAAAGCTATTAAACTTATACAAATTGTAATAAACTATATAATTAAATTTATAATTTTAATTAAACTATAATATATAAGCTCTTCTAGCTAATTATTTATATAAATTATAATTATTATATTTATTAAATAAGTTTTTATATTTATAACTATAATATAAAAATTTTAAATTTAAATATTTAGTAAGCTTTTTAAATATACTTTAAAAAAGTATACTAGTCATTTTTATTATATAAATTTAATATATAATAACTAAAAATACTACTTATTATTTAATAATATTAAAAGGGTAAATACTTATAAATTTAGTAAAACCTATTTTAAATTTATTAAAAAAATATAATTTATAACTTTATATAGTAAAATAATTTAAGCTATATTTTTAAATTTTTAAAAATTAATATAGTATTATATATAGCAAATAATATAATTTAATTATATTTTTAATTTATTTATTAATATATATATATTAAGTTTAGAATTTTAATATAATTATAATATAAATGTATTTTTATATTCTCTTATTTATAAAAGTTGTTTAAAAGTAATAAAAATAAAGTATAAAAGTTTTAGTAATATATATTTAATAATATAATATTTAAATTAAATAGCTTTTTTATAAAATATATAAAATATAGCTATATTTAGCTTTTTTTTTATTACTACTTTTAATAAAAATAATTTACTTTATTTTAAAGTATTTTAACTTTTAATAATTTTAAAAGTAAATAAAATATTAATTATTTAACTATATTTTAAATTAAAAAAATATTAAACTTATTAATATTTTAGCTAAATAAATATTATAAATATAAAGCTCAAAATAATACTAGCTAAATTTAACTTAAAATATTATTAGATTTTTAAAAAGAAAATAGTTAAAAAACTAAATATATTAAATAATAAAGTTAGTTTAAAAAGTTTAAAAAAATATTATAATAAATATTATAAATTTATTTATTAAAAACTAAAAATGTTTAAAAAATATATTTATACTAATAATAATAAATATTTTTTATAATATTTAAAGCTTTTTATTAAGATATATATTATAGCTAATAGCTAGCTAAAGTTGGTTTACAAATAACTTATTATTAAAAAAGCTAATATATATATTTAAAAATGTAATATAAAATTATAATTTATTTATATTAATCAGCTTAATTATATATATTTATAAAATTTTAGTTAATTTTATTAGCTAATTTTTATTAAAGTTTTAAAATTAAAATAAGCTACTTTTTTAAATTGCTTACTATATTAATATATATATATTAGCTAATTTTTTACTTTTTAATAATCAAATTTGTTTAAAATATAGTAAAAAGCTTATAATTTAAATGATATTAAAGTAAAGTAATTAAAAATAAACTTTCAAAATTATTAACTAAAATAAATATTATTTTTATTAAATTTATACTAAAAATAAAATTATATTAAAATATATAAACTAAATTTGGCTATTTATATAATAATATTTTATTTTAAAAATTATTTAAACTAAAACTATAATTTATTATTATTAAAAGTAAACTTAAAATATATAATTTTAATACTTATATTTATATAGTTTTAAAAAAAAACCATTCTTAGCTTATTTATACTAATATAAATAAAAATTATTAAACTATAACAATAATATTCTATTACTTAGTAAAATAATATTTACTAACTAGCATTATAAACGTTTTTTAATTTGTTGGTAATAAATTAAAAATATATTAATAAAGCTTAAAATATTTAAATAAACTTAAAATAAATACTTAATTTTTATTTTAAAATTCTAACTTAACTAAAAAAGTATTTATAAACTAAGTTTAGTATAAGCTCTAAAAACTTAAATAAATAATAAATTTAGCCTATACTAATAAATTAGTTTACTATATATATATTATAAAACTTTATTATAATTAAATTAATGTTTAATAGTAATTTATATATATATATATTTATATTATGCTTTATTATTATTATTTACTTTTTTAAATATATTAAAGTGGCAATTTATAAAAAAAGCTATTATAGCTTTCTTATTAATTTACTCAACTTATACTTTTATATATATTTATTACTAAAAGATTTGCTTTTTTAATTATATATAAAGTAAACTAATTATTTTTTATATAAACTAGTTAAATTTACTAAAGAGAAAACTAATATAAATATAAATATTAATATTTACTAAATTATAATTATTATTATATTACTTATTAATAATAATATAAAATTATAATAATACTATTAAAAAATATTTTTAAGCAAACTTATATTATTTATAATTACTATATTATTATAGTATTTTATATTTTATAATATAAATATTAGATCTAATATAATGTTTTAGACTAAATATTATAATAACTATATATAACTATATTATATAATAGTATAATTTTAATATATTTAGTTTAAAATTTTAAAATTTATATTTAAAATAGTAGTATTAAAATGCTAAAATAGTTAAATATTATATTTATATAGTTTAAATTTTAAGCTAATTAAAAATACTTAAGCTTAAATTTAGTTAAAAAACTATATTAAGTTTTTATTATAAAAATTATACTTTATTTAATATTACTAATTATTTATAAAATTTTAATAGTAATATATAGTATAGTATTAATAAGTTAAAGCTAAAAAATTAAAAAAATATAATATACTAAATTTAAATAAAGTTTTATATATGTAGAAAAAATATAATATAATTTTTATAAGCTATTTTTTATAATTATATATATTTAATTAAATCAAAATTAAAACTTTAAAATAATTTTTACTATATAAATATAAAAAATAAAGTTTTTATATTAGTTAAAAAACTTAATATTAATATTATATCTTTATAGCTATATTATAAATATATTAGTATTAAAATTATTATATATATATTAAATATAATTTTTTATATTATTAAAGTTATATTTTAAAATTTAATTTTAAAATAGCTTAATTTATATAAGTTAAAAGCAGCTATATAGTTAATATTTATATTTTATAGTTATATATATTTATAATTTTTATTAAGCTAATATATAAAATTCTTATTTTAATAATAATGCTAAAATTTTATACTTATTAAACTTTTATTTATTTATTTAGCTTTATTATTATTAAGTAATTTAGTTTAAATACATTTACTTTTAAATAAATATTTTATTTACTTTAATTTTAATATATTATAAAAAAAACTTTTTTAAAACTTATAGATATAAATACTATAAGTTTTAAAATTTTATTTTAAAAAAACTTTATATAAATAATAATAATAAAACTTTATTATAAATACTTTTTTAGTTACTAAAATCTTTTTTAATTAAAACTAGATTAAAAAAAGAGTAACTTTTAAACTTTTATATATATATTGCTTTATTATATAGTTTTAATTTAAAAGCTTTTATTTTTAGCAAGAAATTGTTAAATTTATAAAAACTTTATAATTATACTATTTTTTATTTTAAATCTATATCTAAAAGTTAATTATTAAATATATTTTTTTACTTTTATCTTTTTTATAACTAGTATTTATATTTATACTGTACTTAATGATATATTTATTATTATTACTTTATAAGATACTTTTTTAATTTTTTTTAGTCTTATTACTACTTTAATTTATTATACTATTTTATTTTAGCTTATAATTAATTTTTTAGTATATTATTTTTTTATAAATTATATAAATTTAAAATATACTTTATATATATATATTTATATTAAGTATATTTTTAGCCTAAAAGCTTTATTTTTAAACTATATTATTGAATTTTTTAATTAGCTTTAATAATACTTTATAGCATTAAAAATAGGTTTAATATTTTAAAAAATTAGAAAATTATTTAATTTTACTTAAGTTTAATTTTTTTTCAAAAAAAGCTTAAAAATTTTTATTTTATTTTATTTTTTATAAAGCTTTATAATTTATTTTTGTATAATTTTTATTATATATAATATTACAAAAGCTAATTTAAATATTTAAAAAAATATTTATATTAAATTTATTTTAATATATATATATATTAATATTTTAGCTTTAAACTTAATATATTATATTTTTACTATTTAACTAAACTAATTATAAATATACTTATATAATAAATATAGCAAAAGTATATATATATATATATTTATTTATTTTTAAGCTAAAATTAAAAAATTAAAGTTAAATATCTAATATTTAAAAAAAATTAAGTATAATATAAGTAAGTATTAATTATATAATTTTTTAATATATATTTAATATTTATAGCTATTAATTATAAATATTTATAACTTTTATAATAATTAAATTAATTTTTTACTACTATATTTATTATATTATTGTAGTATAAATTAGTTTATTTTATTTTTTTAATAATATATAATATACTTTTCAGTTTTTTTTTTAAATAAGTAATTACCTATTTTTAAAAGTAGCTAAGTTTAGTTTTAAAATTAAATATACTAAAATAAGCTAATAATAAATAAGTATATTTAATTTAATTTATTTACTTTTTATATATTAAAAAAATTATAATATTTAATATACTTTACTAAAAAATTTTAAAAAGTAAATATTATTTTTAAAAGTATATTTATTACTTTATAGTAAGTTATAAATTTAAAATTTTATATATTAAAGCATATTTAAATATTAATTAAAAAATTTTTCTAAAAAATTAATATATTATTTTTAATACATATATATATACTTTTATAACTATTTATAGCTTATAATTTATCTATAAAGTAGGTAAAATAGTATAAAAAAAAGCTAATAATTATAAAAATTAGATATTTATTAAAAAACTATACAACTATATAATATAGTTATATAATTAACAATATAGCTTTAATATATTATTTTAAATTTTAAAATAGCTAAAATATTAGCTTAAAATACTTTATATAGTAAAGTAAGTCTAATTTTTACTTAATTATAATTATTTAAAGCTTTTTTTTAAATATATTTAAAAATATATATATAATTTTACTAAACTATATTTATTAAAGCTATAAAGTTATACCTATATATTTTTGTAAATTTTTAAGTTAAATAAAGTTATATTACTTATAAGTTTTATAAAATACTAAGATAAAGTTTTAATATTATAATATATTATTAAAATAATTTAAAAAAAGATTAGTATAAGATTAAAATATATATTTAAATTTAAAATTTTGCTAGAAAAGTATACTAACTTTTTAAATAGCATTATTTAAATTTTTATAACTTTAATTTAAAAATAAAAATAAATTTAATAAATATAATATTTTAGTAGCAAAGTTACTAAAATGAAAATTATATATATTACTTACTTAAAATTATAAATGTTTTAGCTTTAAGCTAAAAATATTAATTATATAGTAAATTATAATTTATATAACTTTATTAATAATAAATTAAATTATTAAAGTTATATTTTAATAGTATAAAAAATACTTAATATATTAAAAGCTTATTTTTCATATATATATATAATAATTTTAATACTAATATATTTGTAGCACTATTGCAAAAGTATATAAATTTACTTAATTAGCTTATTTTAAATTTTTTATAAAAACTTATTTAAAAAAATATTAAGCTATTTTAATTTATAACTTTGCTATATAATAGCAAAGTTATTTTATTATTATTATATTAACTAAAAGTTATATTAAAATTAGATAAAATAAATATATAAGATATTAGTAGTAAAAAATTATTTAGTTTTTTATATAGTAAAGTTATATAATTTAATTGTTAATATAATTATATATATATAGTTTAGCTTAAATAATATATATATATAATTTATTAAAATTATACTTTATTTTTTTATAGTAAAAAAGAAAATACTGATAATTTATAAAATTATATTATATATATTTTTTTATATAAGAAAAGCCTTATAAAGCTTTAGTTTTAAAAAGAATATAATTAAAGCTAACCTAAAAAAACTTATAATATAAACTTAATTATATTATATTTTAAGCTAAAACTATATTATTTTAATAAATATATTAAGTTTAAATATATTTTTCTTAAACTTTATACTGATATTAATTTTTTAATAGTATTATAAGTTTGATTTAAAATAATATCTCTTATATAAGATATATTAGATTAAAAGATTTATTAAAATAGCCTTGCTATCAAAATAAGTTTTTATTTAAAATACTCTAACTATATAATTATTTTATTATTAATATAATAGTATATTTTTTTACTAAATAGTTTACTAGTATTTTAATATACTTTTAAGATAATATATACTATATATATATTTAAAAGTAATTTTTATAATTAGCTATCTATTTTATTTTTAAGATTTATTTAATACTTTTATAAGTAAATTATTAAAAATATTATTAAAATATTGTTTTTTTATTATAAATAAACTTTTTTATAGTTTGCTTTTATACTATCATTATAATATATTTCTAAAATTTTAAAGTATAATTAAGCTAAAATACTTAATTATAACTTAATTAAATACTAAAATTTATATACTTACTTTTAAATTAAGCTTATAAATATCTAAAATACTAGCTACTTATTTAAGTATTATAAAAAGCTAAGGTATTTATTTTTATTTAAGCTTATAATTAAATAAATCAACTACTTAAAAACTAATTAATGAAAATATAATATAGCTTATAATTATATAGTTTTAATATAGTTGTTAAAGCTTAAAGTCTATAATTTTTAGCTATAAAATATAAGTTTAAATATTAAAATATATTTCAATATAAATATACTTATTTTCAAAATTATTATAATAAATTATTTTTAATTTAAATATATATAAATTTATTAAATTTTTTATTTTAGTTATATAAATATATTAAAAAAATTTAATATAAAATTTTAAAAAACTAGATTTTTACTAATATTTTAAATTTTAAAATATTATTTATTATATTATAATAAATGATTTATATTATTAATTTTTTTAAAAATTTTTAGATATATTTTAATATAAAAATTATCAAAAAAATAAAATATTTATAAAAATAAAATACTATATAATAGTATATTTACTTTTTAAAAATTTAATAACTTTTAATAGCATATCTAAAATTAA
>JAWQFY010000264.1:0-39735 GCA_037055185.1 Capillidium rhysosporum | reverse complement strand
TATATAAATAAATTTATTTTTTATTTAGTTTATTTAAAATAATTAAGTTTAATTTAAATTTAATTAATATTAAAATTTAATATACTATTCTAAATTTTATATTAAAATAATAGTATTAATTTTTTCACTTTTTATTTATTTGCTTTTATTTTATAAAATATAAATAAAAAATAGTTTTATATTTATTATTATACATTATAGTTTGTATTTATTAAAAGATTTTAAATATATAAGTTTAATATTTTATTAATTAAATAAAATTTTATAAAAGTAGTATTTTTTTAATTTAGAAACTATTAATATATAGCATTTAAATATATACAATTAATGCAATAATATTATACTATATATTTTTTTAAATATAATATTTTTCTTATTTTTTAACTATAATTTTAATAATTTTTTAGAGTTTAAAGGCTACATTTACTCTAAATACAATACTATTTAAGTTTAAGTTTTATAACTTTCTTTTTTTTTAAATAAACTTTTTAGATAATTTTAGTTAAAAGTTTAAATATTATAATTATTAATATGAAAAGATATATTAAGTTTATATTATATTTACAAATGCTGATTTTTATTAAACTCTACTATTTTTATCTAGGTATAAATATTGTTTAAAATTTTAAAATTTATATAATTTTATAAAAATGAGAAGTAAACATTTCAAATTTACATAGTTTCTAGCTGTGTTATAACCCTCTGAAATTTTTTAGAAGCTTTATAATGACTGTATTAAAGCCATTTGGAATTAAGGGAGTTAATAGATTCCAAGTTTTAGGGAAATATTGACTTTAACTCTATTTGGTTTAATTTACAAACTAAAAAAAGTTTAACTAAACGAAAAAAATGTTTTAAATTCAACCTATAGAAAATAGTTGTTTACTAAATAAACGTCACTGTTTAAAGGTCACAATTTCTCCAAAAATAGATACTTATTTTTGATAGTAAATTCCTATTATCAATAGTATTGATTTGGGTTAACAATATTTACATAACAAATTTCTAAATGCTGAAAATTTATATGAACTTGACCAATAAATTAAAGTTATTAATATTTTTTTGATAATATCCAATAAATTTATTAATTTGCATCTATAATTACTATTTTCCGCATTTATATAAAGCAACATCGTTGATAGCGTTAATTTGAAATAAAAAATAAAAAACTAAATCAAGAGTTCTAGGTTTAATTGATTTGCGGTGGACAAATTAATGTTCCAAAACAAATAAATCTCCTATTTTGAAAGTACTTGACCCGCATCATTTCTTACAAAGGTCCATTTTATACTTTTAACAAAATGTCTTCCAACAACGATGAGCTCCTACCCACTGAAACCGAAGGTTACAAAGTCGGTGAGAAAAAAACCATTGCTGAACTTACTCAACTCGATGCTGAGGACGAATCTTTACAAAAATGGAAGGCTTCCCTCGGTTTAGGAAAGGCTTCTGCAGGTATTTCTATCTTACCATATTGTTCTAAATGGATTATTAGGCCCTTCTGATGATCCACGCAAGGTACAACCACAATACATTTAATCTGATTGATTTTAGGTAATTGTTACACAATTAGCTATGGTTGTCAAAGACCGTCCTGATGTTGTCTTAGATCTGACTTCTACTGGTATTTTTAAAGTTAATGTGATTTTTAATCTTTTTCACATTAGAATCTCTACAGAAAGTTAAGGATACACCTATCATCATTAAAGAGGGTGTTGAGTACCAGCTTAAAATCACTTTCAAGTACCATCTCGTTTAATTAAATCTAACTTCTTTAGAATTCAACACGATGTTATTTCAGGTTTAAAATATCTTCACGTCGTTAAAAAATTCGGCTTACCTGGTAAAAGATTTTAATTTTTTAAACTTATTTTATTTTTAGTTGATAAACAAGAAGATATGTTAGGTTCTTATGGTCCTCAAGAAACTGCTTATGAAAAAACAGTAATTTAACACAATTACTTAAAAATTAACTGTTTTTAGTTTGCTCCCGAGCAAGCTCCCTCTGGAATGCTTTATCGTAGCAAATATCAAGTCAAGGTATTTTATTCTATAATATTTTATCTAAATATATTTCAGAGTAGATTTATCGATGATGATAAAAATGTTCATCTTGAATGGGACTGGGTATTGTTTCTTTGCTATATTTTTTCTAACATGTTTTTAGCAATTTGAAATTAAGAAAGACTGGTAGATGTATTTGTGGTAGTGTTGAAAGATACTTCAAATTAGCACCTCTTTCTATTGCAATCTTCTGAATCAATTTTATTAAACTACTTAATTTAAATTATACGTTTAATGCTTAGAATGGGTTGCAGTTTAAAAATTTTTTATACTTAGTTATATTTTCTCTAATATAAATGTTATCAGTCTAATTTATTTCTTTAAAAATTGTAAATAGTACGTTTTATTAAATATTTATTTGAACCGATTATATTTTATAATATTTTAATTTCCTTACTACCTATTTTCATTTTAAATATTATACTATTTAATTTCTTAGCTTTTAAAATATGCAGTACAACAAAAATATTTTTTTATTTCTAAATTAACTGATGATATAGCAGTAAAATACTTAATAATGTTTAGGCTTATTTAATTTATTTTACTGCACTAAACTTTGTTTTTATTCTTAAATTATCATTATTTATACTGGTATAATATAATATTAATAATAGATTTCAATAATTCACATTTACCCTAATATGGCAATCTTTATTTTCTGAATAAAAAAATTATATTAGTATCTATACCAGCATTATATAACTTAAAGATATATTAGATTTCTTTAATAAAAAAGCTATATTTCTAATATTTAATAAACTGTTTAAGCTACTCATTATTAATATTTTATATTAGCTTATTAATAATTAGGTAAATATTTAGTATACTAAGTACTAGCACTTTATTCTAATTTACTAATATTATTTATTGCAGATTTTAATTAAGTTTAATATGTAGCTAATTAATATTTTTTAAATAAATATATAAAGTTATTTGTACTTAGTAAATATAATTATACTAAAAGTAATCTCCAAATTAAAAATATTTTTAATTCTAATTTTAACTACTAAACTATATAAAGTTATAGTAATAATTAATAAATTGTTTTTAATAATAATATAAATAATTATATAAGTAAAAGCTTAAGTTTAAAAACTATAAAATATTATAAAAATAATTTAGTAAAAATATACTTTTTTAAAATTTTAATTATATTTATATATTTTAATATATACTTTTTAATATATATAAATAATTAGCTCATTTTAATTTTAAAAATTAAGCTAATAAAATTAACTTGAAAATATATTTATTAAATAAAGTAGTAGTAAAAATTTAAGTTAATAACTATAAAAATTATATATTTACTTAATAGTTAAAAATATATCTAAAATACTAACTTAATTTACTTAGCTATACTAAATAAGCCTAATATAAGCTATTTTTAAATGTATAAACTACTTTTTTTATACTTAAAAAAATTATATATCTTTATAAAATAAAATTAGATATTTATATTTTTATCTTATTTTAGCTAAACTAAAAATAATTTTAAATATATAAAAAACTAAATAAATTTTAAATTTTATAAAAGTCTAAAAATTTTACTTTTATAAAAATTATTTTTTATCTTTTTATATAGTAAATAAAAATTATTAAAATTATATAATTTTATATTAAATATATTTATTTTTATAAAACTCTTTACTTTATAAAATTTATTAATAAATTAATTTTAAAAAACTTATATATAACTTTTAACTATAAGCTTTAATAAAGTAATTAAAATTTAAGCTTTAAAATTAAATAAAAGTATATTTTAATATAAATAAATTACTATAATTATATAATGAATTATTTTCTAATTTAAATTATAATTTATTATATATATTTATTATAATTTAATTTTAATAATATAAATATTTTATAAAGTTTTTTTAAAAATTTTAATTTTAACTAATTTTAAATAAATTATACTAAAAAACTTAGTTTTAATTTATAAGTAAAACTAAATAAATAGTATATATTTATTAGTTATTATTTAATTAAATTAAATATTTTCATTTTTATTAAGTTTTTTAAATTAAAATTAGCTATTTTCAAATGTATATAATTTTTTTTTATTTAAAGCTTTATATTAAAAATAAAATATAATAAATATTTTAGTTAAAATAAAAAAATAAATTTTTATCTTTTATATTTTAATTTTAATTTTATATATATTTTTAATTTTATAATAGCTATTTAACTATTTTAAACTTTTAATACTATATTTATAAAATATTTTCTTATATATTTATTATTTTATTTTTAATATAAATTAAAATATTGCTTAAATTTATCAAAAAAATTAAATATATAATAAGCTATATTAAAGTGTTTTTTTAAATTATATTTTATTAAATTAGTATATAGTAATTATTTATAATATAAACAAATTTAGCTATTTAAGTATTAATAAAGTAAAGCTAAAATTTTATATTATAAAAAGTTTTTTAAATATATTTTATTTATTTAATTTTTGTATATAATTTAAAACTTTTATAATTTTAAAAAAATATTTATTTATATTAATATATATATATAGCTTTTAGTTATAAATATTTAAGTTATAAACTATAATTTAATAATATATATTAAAACTCATATTTTTTAGTTTTAAATGTTTATAGCTATTTATATATTGTTTTAAATTAGCTTTACTAGTATTTTTTATAAAATACTCTTTATAAAGTTAAAAATACTTAATGTAATTTTATAAATAATTAGTATTTTTATTTAATTATATAAAAAAAGTAAATTATAGTTTTTTAAACCTTTTTTTAATAATTTTTAGATTTTATTTTAAAGTATTTAATAATTTTTAATAATAATATTAATAAAATATAGTATTAAAATTATTTTTTATAAATACTAAATATCAGATTATATGTTTTTAAAATATAGCTTTAAAACTTAACTTTGAATTTTCTAAATTTAAATAAATTAGTATTTGTTAAATAAGTTTAAATATTACTATTTAAATAGTTAGTATATTTTTTAACTATTTTTTATTAATTATTAAATATAATATATTAACTTTTTTTTACTAATATTTAACTTTATAATAGTATTTAAATTTAAAAAATATATAACTACTATATAATAGTAAATATTTTTTTAAAAGTATAATTTACTTTTTAAAAATTAAAATTAGCTACTTTTAAAAGTAGCTAATTATTTATTTAAGCTAATATAATAGTTAAAATTTTATTTATTTACTTATAAATTTTCTTATTACTAAAACTATATATAAATTATACTTTTCAAAATTTAACTATTAATTTTTATACAGTTTTAAATAATATATTTTAATTATATAGTTATTTATTATTTATTGTTAACTAAGGCTATTTTCCTATCTATCCATAGTATTTGAAATTAGCCTGAGTATTAGGTTTAACTAAGTAGTTGTTTTTGCTTTTTAGTAAGTAGCTAAATATATTATCTTATATCTTATTAGCTTTTTTATAGCTAATCTTCTTCTATTACTAATTTTTCAGAATTTTCATTTTTAATATAGTATTGTCACTCTTTTCTGATGATTTTCATCATAGCCTATTCTAACTGTAGATATTTCTAGCTCTTACTGCATCTTTATATCTTTGCTGAAATTTTTAAGCATCTTATATTTACTTTACACTATTTACAAATCTTCTTAGAATTGCAACTACTATACTTTGTTTAACTAACTACTACACTTTTTCTATTTATTATTTTAATCTGAAATTTTTCATCAATATACTCTAGAATGTAAAACTTTTAACAAGCTATTAAACTTTTACTAATAATTATTTGTTGTAAAGTTATTACTATATAAATACTGCTATCTTTCTTAGGATAATTTACTTAATTATACTTTTAATACAGCTAATTTTAGGCTAGTATTTTCATTACCACAATCCTAGCTAATTTTAAAACTGAGCTAAAATTATAAAGTCCAAGTAAATATAAAAAATGGGCAATACAAAACAAAACTAACAGTAAAGATAATAAGATAATAATATAAAAAGGATAATATAATAATAAGATGTTTTTTTTAGTATATACTAATTTTTCTTATATACTAATTTGTTACTTTTTCATTCTTTTTTAAACTTTCATATTAATCAAAAATCTAATTTCTAATTTATTTCTTCTTTGTTTTCCTCTAAACTTCTATATCAATCAAAACCTAACTTCTAATAACTCTTTTAGTAGGTTTATATTAACTACACAGTCAACATTTATTATTATTAAAATTTACTAATTAGCCTTTTATTTATATTAATAATATTTAGTATTTTTGAGTTAATATATATAACTTTTTATCTTTTATTAAATTTCTATATAATATAATATTATTTAAATATATATACTAAAAATATTTTATATATACATAAACTATATAAAAACAAAATATTTTAAACAGTTAAAGTTTATTTATATATTAATAATATTTTTAAAATACTATTTTTTACTTTTACCATTATTTTTATTTTAGTATAACTTTTTTTTATTATCTTTATATAAGCTTTTATTATGTATTAGCTTTATTATGATTTTTTTAAAATGCTAATTAGTTTTAACCCTTACATTTTTAGACAAGTATAACAATCTCTTTTAATTAGATATTTATCAGCTTTATTAAGTATATTAGAATTCTAAATTAAGCCATCTTTTATATAACTATTATTTGTATTTAAATTTTGTTACAAGGTTTATCATTTATTTGGCACTAATTTTGTCCTTATTTTAAGGTATTTTATTACCAGCAGTTTTTTTTTCCAATAGCATCTAATGCTAAGGGTATAAAACATTTGCTAAAGGATTAAACTAATTTTCTACCTAATAACCAATATAAAATGATCCACTTCCCTTACATAGGGTCCTGAACTACGCCATTACTCTCACTGATAGCTTACTCTTCTGTAGTAGTGGGCTTATGTTGATCAAAAGATAAACAATATATATATTAATATGTGAAAATTCTAATAATAGTATCTTATCTACAAAGATTTAGCTCCATTTAAACATTTTACGATTAAATTTTAAAAGGATAAACACATATTTTGCGCGGCTAGCTATGTGTACTTTCAAAAGTAAAGTCCACCCCCTTTAAATTTATAAGTGCTTTACAGAAAAATTAACCACAATGTAGGTACGGTATATTTAAATTATATATTTTTCTATTATGTACTTTTTCGTTATTAAACTTTTATAAATTGGAATCAAATACTTTCAAAAATAGCTAATCACAAGTAATAGAGTTAATTGTACATTTTTTAGAATTTATGGTACTTTACTATTAACAAAAAATCGATACAAAAACTATATTCTAAACTTTCCTATATTTATAATTATATATTACATATGCGACAATAGTTATTTTTTAATAAAAAATACTAAAGAAAAAAATTTATTATTTTATTTATAGCATTTATTTAAGTTTACTAACTTCTACAAAGTTAGAGTAAAGTTTATATAAGCCAGTTTTAGGATCTAGTAATCGGGGTACAAACTGTTGCCAAGACTCTAAACTTAAATCTTTTAGTTGGTAAGCAAGGTCAGAAGTATACTCGATTTCAAACTTCAATTTGCCGACTAGGTTAGCTTGAGTTAAATTAGCGTAATACTGTTTGAAATTCAATAATAGCCCGTCCTGTTTTTTAGAGTAAGTGTACAAACGTACAGCTGGGTTGTTAGCTGGTATTATACTAGGTCCGTTGGTTAGTACCGATAGGATGCTGGCACTGGATAGTGTTAATTCAGGTTGTTTCTTAGATAAGGTGATTAGTTGATAGTTGGAATCTTTGCTTTTCCTTGCACTGTTAATAGCTTCATCTCTGTTCCTTGCCTTGTTTAAGTTGCTATCAGCTTTAACCAAAACAGCTAAAGTATCGGAGTTGGTATGACCATGGAACTGAGCTTTGATAGTTTTATAGTAATCACCACTTAGATTAATATAACTGCTGTAACAGTTGGGGTAGTATAGAGGAGCACCTTTCTTATCGTTGGGTGGGATATGTCCGATGACATATATCGATTTTCCATTAGTTTGAGCTTCCTTAAGCTGTGATTTGAACCACTTCAACTGATCTTTAGCTATACCATCCTTATCACAATCTTTTACACCTTTATTATTATTGTACCAAGCCAATGTATTTAATGAGATGACATCCAACTTATCTTTAATTATATTAACTTTAAAGTAACCACCGCTTAAGAAGTCCTCGTTTCCCTTCAAGTTCAAGTTGTAAGGACCCCAGATGTCGACTAGTTTCTTGAGAAGCTTAGAGTTAACCTCAAATTTGTCATGCTTATATTCGTCGTTGTTACCGATAGTTGGGATAACTTTGATCTTACTTAGGTCGAAATATTGGTTGTAATAATTTACAACTCTGATGTGGTCCGATAGTACGTCGTCTTTAGTTCTAGGTACTTCTTCATCCCTATCGTGACGTACTACATCTCCGGTATCTATAATAAAGTCGATTTGAGAATCGAATTCCTCCTTCATAAACTGGTAACTTTCGTTTACTAAAGCTAACGGGCTATCACAATCACTACTTAAAGCACCATATTTACCAACTTCAACAACTTCTTTGGAACCTTTACGATGACATAGACTTTCTAAAGTAGCCCCTTGTACGTACTTTTCGTCAACGTGAATATCTATTTTTTTAAAGTTAATATATGAAATCAAGAAATTATAATTTACCGGTTACATGAAGGAATCTACCTAAATCATTACTTTTACTATTAGATTTAATAGCAGTTGAGTTAGTTTCGTTCAAAGGTTGTGAAACTAAAGTTGAAATAAGTAAACTGATGATATATGGTAGCGATCCTTTTAACATTATTGTTATTAAAACTTTAAAAAAGTAATTTTTTGAATCTCATTTTTATATCCTATTTATATTCTTTAAAAGTTTCTTATAGCATTTTAAAAAGTTGATTTATTATTTTGAATATCTAAGCAATCTTTTATAATGTAACAAATGGGTATACTAAAAATATAAGTATGTAATTTTTAACAGCCTTTATTGATTAGTTTTTTTTATCTGCTTACTTATTCTCCATCCGTGTAGAAATAAAGTTATGCTAAAAACAGTAAAAATTAAATATAAATTTTTAAAACCTATTTAAACTTTTAAATCTCAGAGGCTCAGTGTACCATATTTTTAAGAAATTAGAACAACGATCAGTATTTTGTACGATAGTTGTATAAACTTTTCATGCACTTAAATTAACACTGCTACTTTATATAATGGTTTTCAATAAATAGAACGATTTGAACGAACCAACCAACCGTTTTAAATGGATCATCCAACCTTACAAAAGCTTTCGTTTTCAAAATAACTATATTTATTTAGTAAGAAATTGACTACAATTAGAGAAACATTTGAATAGGAGCACTTTACTCGAACAATTAATAACTATAAAACGATCAATTTTTGTATGCAACTGCAAAAAAGTATCAAATTTAGTTTTGCAGATTTAAGAAATTAATTTTATAATTGGATAAGTTGTTTCGATGACGAAAATTTAACTTTTAGATTTGGATTTTTGACAGATTTCTACTGTGAAACGGATTGATTTCGAAAATTGGAAACCCTCACTAAATTTTGTAGAAAGTATGAATCGTTTGATAAGTTTGGTAGAAAAATATAAACTATATAACGAAACTAGGGTAACGATGTAAGGACCAACGACAAAAATTTTAATAGTTTAATATACCAAATATATGCACGCTAAACTACTGACAATTTTAAGCTTAAGCGTGTTAAGCTTGGTAGAAGGGCAGATGCGATGTGATGGAGGCCAGAAATGCGGTGCAGATGCACCTTGTTGTAGCCAGTACGGATACTGTGGTACCAGTAGTGAGCATTGTTCAGCAGGATGTAACCCGAATTTAAGTTTTAGACCCCAATCCTGTACTAACTTCCAAGGGATTAACTACCCTGGCTCCAACGACAATTCATTTACTTTTGTTTGTAATGCTAACGTACGGTGTCCTAGTCATCAACCCTGTTGCTCCAGATTCGGGTATTGTGGTACTAGCAGTGAGCACTGTAGCGCTGGTTGTAATACAGGTGCAAGTTTTAGCCCATGGAGTTGCAGCAACCATGGGGACAATAACCCAAGTGCACAGTGCTCAGCTAACCGTAGATGCCCCGATTACGCTCCATGTTGCTCTAGGTTTGGATACTGTGGTACTAGTCAGGAACACTGTTCCAATGGATGCAATATATTGGGTTCGTGGAATCCTTCAGCTTGCCAAGATTTCCGTCCCGTACCTATCTATCCTCAGCCCGTTTACCCTCCTATACATATACCCATTAATTTTCCAATAAACAGACCAAGGCCCCACAACCATCACCACAGACCACCTATTTACCCCGATTTTATCCCAGCTCGCCCTAATCCTAACATAAGACCACCGTTCCATGAACCTGAAGTGCAAGTATCATTAGCTTCATCCAATGGTAACGCGATAGGTGATGGTAGTAACACCGCTATGAACCAACAGATAAATATCAGTCCACCATTCATCAGTGGTGAAGGTGGTGTTAACAATAGCCCACCGCTTGATAACGGTCCAGAACCGGACTCTAACCAGTTAGTATTAGCAAACCAGAAGCCTAAAACTTCCGATCAGCCACCGTTTGTCAACGTAAATGGTGGGTCAGGTAGTACCAATAATCCCTCTTCGGGAAGTGGCTCAAATACTGAAATACAGGGGGCTTCAGATAGTAGTACAGGATCGAGTCAGCCGCCATTCGTTGAATCAAACAATAAGTCAGGACCGGATGATTCAAACCTAAATAATGAAGTCGTCGGTCTCGACAAATCAAGCCTCCCGCTAGTAGATTCGGAAAAGCGAACTGGTACCGAAGCACCGATGGCATCGCCCTTCCCAAATTTAAGTGATAAGCCCCTGGATAACATAAATCAGCAGCAAGATTTCAACAATAATCAAGCACCACTGATTGAGGTTCCTAAAACACCTATTTTCGATACTAATGTAGTTACTACAAATGATAAACCACAGTCGAGTTCACCGGAAAAGGAACCTGAGACAGAGATAGTTAGTAGAGAAGTATGTCAGCCTTATCAAGTCGATTTCAGTACGGTAGCTAGTACCAACGACCTACCTTTCACCACCGATACTCCAGTTACCCAAGGAACCGGACTTAAGTTTATGCCCAATACCAACTTAAAAGCTAAAACTAGTTACCACCTGGGTACCTTCACCTACGATCTTAACCTAATCAACGACAACGGCGTACAGATAGAATTTTTACCTAACGACGACCGTTTACAACAAAAATTCGCTATTACCTTAAGCAAATCTAAACTTCAGGTCCTACTGGATAACCAGGACAAAGTTGTAGATTTAGATGGTAACGATACAAACAAAAAACTTAAAATTGAATGGACGGACGCTTCCATAAATATTTTAGTTAACGAAAGCTCTTTAGCTAAATTTGATAAATTAAGTAGTTCAAACTTCCCTTCAAGTGTAGTTAAATTCTCAATTCAACCTGCCACTACGACGGTAGATAGTTCTACAACTGGTACTACTAACGATAGTGAAAGTTTCTATTTAAAATCATTCGATTACAAATGTTAAATATAATAAATAAGCTATTTTTTTACTTTTATTAATTAATTTTTATGTAGTATGTATTGAAGGCATTTAAAAAATTTAAAGCCTTTTTGAAAAAATTACATCCTCGTCATAATAGACTGTTATAAGAAATGCTGGTAGACATTAAACTTAACTATAATCATTAAAATACCATTACATCCTAGTCATAATAGATTGACATGAAGAATGCTCATAGACGTTAAACCCACCTATAGTCATCAAAGCACCTCTAACATCCTCGTGATCATCAATAATCCTAATAAGGTCACCTTCTTGTACGATTTGAGGGGATGCTATTGCAGGTACAGCTCGAGTAGCTTTGTAAAAAATATAAAGTATTAACTTGATAAATTTTAAAATAAAAGTTACTTGGTCTTCGTGTAGAAGCTCGATAACTTTGTAAACTGACCGTAAACAGTTGCCGTTTGAAACTTAACCAGACCGATTTCACTGCATTTTGAAAGGTTAGATCACAACAGAAAGTTATAAGGTTGAGAAACCCAGTCAATCCTAGATTTAAATTAGGTTAAAGATATATTTAATAATAGTAATTTACCTGTACTTAAATCAGTCCAAATATGTAAACCATCCGAATCGTAACCAGATAAATAGTAATTGATGTAACGTACTGTGAATCCGGATAATGAGATTATAACTACCAAAGGGTTCATAACACTAAAAATTGGTTTAATATCTAATAACTTTTAAAGTTTACATTCTAAATATCAATCTTTTCATCTCTTTCTCTAACTTGAAGACACTAGCCCTTCTATCGATACCGTTCCTGATACTTAATCTGGATTCGATCTCTAATTTAATTATAACTGCTACAGCTATTACAGTACAAAACATAAGAGTTAAACTAGTTATCAAAACAATTAGAAACAGGGCTAACGACTTATTAGGTGAAGTAGTTTTAAGTAAACAGTTCTTAGATCCATCAAATCGATAATAATCAAAAACTAAAAAAATTAAAAAGGTTAATAAACTTTTAAAAAATAAACAATCGATTTACGGTAGGGAGGTATAGTTAAAGTACAACTTAAAAGTAAACTTATTGACCAATAATAAAATTCCCAGGTACGTTTAGGTAATTTCTTGATCAAAAATATTAAAATTAGATGGGTAGCTACTGCTACGTTAAGGAAACAGTAAAGTAATCTGAGGTAGACCTTAGAGAACGCTACTAAGTTACAAGTTAAAGTATCTAACTTTTTCACCGATAACATCTGGTTCAAATGGGTACATAAGTCGACTGCCGATATAGCTACCTGTAATCGTAAAGTTAACCGGTTGGTTAGCTTTGGGTTGAACACGGTTATAGAGATATAAACTATCAACACTATGAAGGAACTAACTATACTTAAAGTATTGATTCCATATTTTATTTGTAAACTATCTTCCGCTATCGGACTGAAGTCACTCATTATATTATTTATTAACTTTAAGGTATACTTATTTATTATATTATCTCGGTCTTCGCTATCGTTCAAGTACAACTATGTCAAATTGTTGTCGTTCGTTCGATTAATTAAAAAAAATGGTTAGTGAAAGGTTTAAAGAGAACTGTATTCCTCGAAATACTGCATTTTCTCAATCCAATATTCAAAACACATTATTACATCCATATAATTTAGTGTACCAACTGTTACGATTAAACTAAATCTGTAATTTCTCAAGTGACCAGCTAGCTTTACATTAAACCTTTTCAATTGGTTGAATTTATACTAGTTATTATTTATAGCTATAAATTTAGACACAGACACCTTTTATATGCACCGTTATTATATTCGATCAGGGAACTTAATCCGATTTGTAGTAACAGAATTAGTAGCAGCTGTAAGATGGCGTACAAGTTTTTCACATGTTTAAATCCTTGCAGTACCAAGCTTAATATATTTTCAAATATAGTATTAAATTATAAGTTATTGTTTTTGATATTTAAATTATCTATATCATTAATTGCATTATCGGGTACATTATTTCAATAGATTTTAAATAGGTGTTAGTAATACTTTAAATATATACTAACTAGTACCTGTTATAAAATTAAAGTGCTAATATATACTTCCTGATAGTGGTGTTTAGTACAAAGAAAAATTATAAAGTAGTGGTATATAATAAATTTATATTAACTTTTTAAAGTTCTATTAGGCTATTTCCATTTAGAATACAATATTATATACTGGTTATTAGAAATAAATTAAAATGTATTGGATGGGGATATAAGTTAAAACTAAGTAAAAATTAATGAAGAATTATTTAATCCATTTTTAACATTAAATTTTAAAAATGGTAAAAATAAATTCTAATAGTTATTTTTATTACTTCTTAAATTCAAATTAGCTGCTTCGTTTAATTCATTAAGTTTATAATTTGTAGATTCAGCAAATTCTATTTTAAAATTTTACGCTTAACATAATATAATAAAATTTTATTTTAAGCTAGAATTTTTTTTATACTTAACTATAAAAAGTGTGGTTCAATATTTTATAAATTAGAAATTAACTAATAAATTTTATTAGAAAGTTATATGGATAAAAAATTAAACCATATATTGGTAAGTTTTAACTTATAAGTTTTTCCTATATTATTATACTAAGAAACCCCCTTAGGTTATCATTCTAGGCAATACAGTTACATTATTTAATATAATAAATAAGTAATCAGCAATTTTCAATATATAATTGATAGAAAAATGTAAAGTATAAATATAACTTATATATATACTATATTTAACTTAGCTTATAAAGCATTTAATTTTTAACATACTATACTAAAATCTAGTAGTTATATGTTTAAATCTATATAAAGCTTTTATAAAAATTTCTTAAATTTTTACATAATATATAGTATTAACTTAGCCTAAAAAACTGCATTTTTAAAATGTAATACTTGTTAATGCAAAGCTAAAAAGGATATAAATTTAACTGTCTATTTTTTTAGTCTAGCTATTATAATAGTTAGATTAATATATTATATTATATACTTTAATAATATCTATTAAGTTAAGAATAAGATTAGTATATTAATTTAAAAAAATTAAATTTATTATAAACATAATATATTAGCTATAAAAGTATTTTATATTTATATAAATAAAATTTATATTTTTCAATTTAATTTAAATACATATATATACTTTAAAAAATAAAGGTTTGATATTTAAATTATTTTTATATATAAAACTTTTAATATTTTAAAGTTTTATAGTAAGTTTTTACTATATAAATTATATTATTTAATTTAAAATAATATTATAGTAATTTTCTAAAAAGAATATTAAAATAGAAACTTTTAGTTTTAGTTACTTTTTTTAATTTTTAATTTTATAATAGTTTTTAGTTATATTTTAATATAAAACTAACTTTTTTTTGATATTATATAATTAAAATATATTTAGCTTATTTTTAAATTTATAAATAAAGTTTTTACTTTATTATAATTTAAAAATATACTTTTATTTAAACTTTTCAATTTATAAATAGAAAAAATTTATATTATTTATTTTTATTTTTATTTTAACTATATAGATTTTCTAATTTATTATTAAGAAACTTTTATTTAAATTTTTATTAAAAGCTTTTTTATTTTAATTTTTTATTAGGAAGTTTTTATTTAATTATATATTAAAAATTATTTTTACTTAATATTTATATATTTTTTATTTTAAATTATTATTTTTTTAAAGAAAAATTTATATAAATAAAGAATTAATTACTTTTAAAAATTGCTAATTTTTATATAAAAAGCTTAATAAAGTTTTAAAAATTTAATATAACTATTTTTTTTTAATATATCTATATTAGTAAAATAAATTTTTTAAAATAATTATATATGTATTTATATTTAAATTTTTTAATATTTTAATAATATATTTATTATTTATTATTTAAATTAAAAAATATTTTTTAAAAATTAATTTTATAGTTTATAAATATTAGCTATAAATTTTAAGCTTTAAATACTTTATTAAAACTATATAACTAAAAGTTATATACTTTTTATAGTTATTTATAAAAAAATTTAAGCTAGTTTTACTAGTATTTTACTACTTTATTATATATAAAAATATATTTAATATAATTTTATAAACAATTAATATATTTTATTTTATAATATAAAGTAAGTAAAATATAATTTTAGTAGATTTTTTTAGCACTATTTAAACTAAGCTCAAAATATATATAGTTATTTTTAATTAGATTAAAGTTTAAATTATATATAGCTTTTTATTATATAAATGTTAATTAAAAAACTTAATACTAATATTATATATTTAGTATATATAATCTTAATATAATTTTTAAATATTATAGTAGTATAAAAATTAGCTTTACTTCTATATAGCAAAGTTATATATTAAAATAACTTAATAGTTTTTTAAACAAACTTTAAAAAAAATTATAATAAAATAGTTTAAGAAAAATTATACTTTTATAGCTAAAATTATAAAAATATAAGCTTTAAAATTACTTTATATATATATTAATTATAGTTTTTATATATAAAAAATACTTTTTATATAATTAAAATATAGCTTTAATAATTAAAATTAAAGCTATAAACTAGTATAAATCATAATTTATTATATAATTAATATTTTTAGCCTATAGTTAAAAATAGTTATAATTTTAATTAAGCTATTATATATAATTTTTATTTTTAAATTAAAGTTATAAAAATTTTATACTTATTAAATTTATATTTATTTATATAAAAAATTATATAAATTTAAATAATATTATTTAAATAATTAGTATATTTATTTTATTTAAAAGCTAAACTTTTATATTATATTAATTATTTTTTAAAAACTATTTTAATATTATACTATAGTATAAAAGCTTAAAATTTCTTAGTTTTTAATATAAATATATAATAATATTAAAATTAAAACATAGATTTATAGTTTTTATAATATTTAGCTCTGTAAAAAAATAGATTTAAATATTTAAAAGTATATAAAATTAAATAAAATAAGCTAATATTTTAGTATATAGCTTTAAAGTATTATAATTTTAAAGTTTATTTAAATTAATTACAAATTTATATAAATAGTATATAATTTTTATATATTTATTTACTATTTAAATTATAAAAATTAAATATTTAACTAAAGTATAATTTTAATTAACTTTAGCTATATTTTTAACTATATAGTTATATTATATAAATAATATAGTTTTTTAATATATACTTAATATTTATAATTTGTAGCTATAAATGTTTATAAAATATTTTTTATAATAATAAAATATTTTTAAATTAAATAATGTTTAGTAATTATATTTTTATTTAATTTTAAATTTAAAATTAACTGCTTTTAATAATAGCTATTTATTTATTTATTTTAAAAGTTTATATATTTTAATTTAAAATAAACATTTATTTTAATTATTTGTATATTTTTATATTATTATAAAGTATAAAATGAATTATTATTTAAAAAAAACATTTAAAAAAACCACTATATTAATAAAAGAGCTAAACTTAAAACTTAGCTTATTTAGTCTATATTAAACAAATTTTAATATTAAGATCTAAAAATAATAAAATTTTAAAGTTTATAGTTAGTTTTTAACAATATCCAGGTATTAATGTAAAGCTTTAACAGGTTATATATAATATATAAGTAATAATGTACCTCTGATGCTTATTAGCTTTCAAAACTGTATTTATAAAATAAAACTAAAAAATTGTAACTTATTAGTTCACTTATTAATGATTAGGATCCTATAAACTATTATAAATACACTAGGTGGTATATAATTAGATGTTTATTGTCCTGTTTGTAAGTAAATTCTCTTTCAGACGCTAGTTTTAGAAACTAATATATAGTTTAAGTGATTACTGTTTGTCAGAAGATTAAATTATAAGAATTCTTTACTAATTGAAAGGTATTTATTGGCCAATTACAATCTGATTTTCAAATGGTACTTAGTGGTTTAGATGGATAAAATACGGATTATTTGTAGTTTAATAGCAGTTGTGACGTAACTTTAGACTAGAGGAATTTTCGTATCAAACTTTCAAATGTTTTAACGAATTTTAGTCTCTGTACTATCTAGATTTTGAGTAATTTCGGTACCTCCAGTATTTCTCGGGAACAGAAAGATATAATCCTTGGATCTGCTATTATTGGTATCTGTTGCTAAATTATTCCGATAAAGTTTAACTAAAACTTACTGAGTCAAATAAAAATTATAGTAGCATTTAAAATTAGTTTTTGCATCTTTAATTATGCTCGTAAAATACTTTAAAAAGGCATGTTGTAAATTGAAAATTTCAATTCAAAAATCCGACTGCTAAATTTTCGACTTTTTCTCATAGAACAGTAATTCGTGTACCAGTATTCAACTCGCTAGACTACATTTTATAAAGGTAGGCACAAGCTTAAACAATAAATTAATATTATAATTTTGATACAACAATATCGTTTCAAAGATAAAGTAGCATAATTTTGAATATTAAGAAAATAAAAATAATGAACCTAGCTAATCAAGACCCAAGGTTGAGTATATTAGTTCCATCTAGCACTGATGTAGAATCAGGAGTAGGAAGTTACGATTCAAAGATGGAAAACAGGCTGTCAAGCTCATTCTCTAGATCCTACTACTCCAACACTAACATCAACAGAGGGGATAATAAAACAGATTTGGAGGATGCCGGTTACTTTTTAGATTCAGATTCGATAAGAAACCAAACTTTACAACTTGCAAACCAAGGGCTATTAGCGGTTACTGAAGAGCAACAGCCGATCCAAAGTAACTTTAATAGTGGTGGTAACGCCACTTCCAGCACCAACTATTTAAGTAATTTATCACAGCTGATCAATGACAAGTTAGAGACCGTAGCTGAAAGTAGGAATGATCTGAACCAAGGTATAACTGAAAACAACAAGTTGGTGGAGGTTGAAGAGGATGACTTAGATGAAAGTGATGAGGAAGATTTTGTACATGATCTAGTTCCTAGTAACGCGGGTACACCCGTAGTACACCCCACCGATAGCTCTAGACCTATATCACCTATTCCCATCAACTCCAAACTAAGCTCACAGCACAACAGTAGACCTCCCTCTGCCTTGGAACACTCGCGACTGCTGTCACCCAACAGTAACCATATTTACAACTACCAAAGTTTAAACGATAAACTGGATAAAAACAACGAAGTTAGTGACGATGAAGACAGTGAATTCAAAGTAGAAGACGTTAGTAATAACTTCTTCACCAAGGTGTACAACGAAGTGTACAGGGATCTCAACTTGTTCGACCTAAGTTTTTGGAAAGGTCTAGCTTACAACAGCGTAGAATCTATACCTGCTATCATCATAGGTACTATGCTCAACATTTTAGATGCCGTATCCTTCGGCATCATCATCTTCCCTACATCCACCGCCATCTTCAAAAATTTTGGGCCTGACGGTATCTCCTTATGTCTGATTAGGTAAATACCATTTTCATTTTAAATATTTATAGTTTATTTTCAAGTACCGTCATTTCCCAATTTATTTCTTCGGCCGGTGGTTCGTACTTCGGTGGTGGTAACGCTGGCTTTATGATTGAAGGTAATATTTAATAGCTCATAAACATGCATTTAATTAACTGGTTTATTTTATAACTATAGTTGTACCTTTCCTTCACATTATGTGAGCCTTATTTTTCAAATTAATAATACTAACCATTTAAAAAATCAGTTGTAATATAATTATAGATGATCTAGGAGAAGCCGGTAAAGCAATGGTAATACCCACTGCGATGGTAGCCTTCGCTTTATCCACCATAGTAACTGGGTTAGTATTTTTGGCATTAGGTTGGTTCAAGTTAGGTTCTCTGATGGAATTCTTCCCTCGACACATTTTGATAGGATGTATCGGAGGGGTAGGGGCTTTTTTATTAGGTACAGCTATGGAACTGACCACCAAAGTGACTCCAACCTATTCTTGGTCGGTGTGGGGCTCTTACTTTACCCTCGAATTGCTACCGCTGTGGACTTCTTCACTAGGTCTAGCTATACTGCTCCAGTTACTGATCAAGTGGATCAACCATCCGCTAGTAGCACCCATCTTCTTCATGGCGATCCCTACAGTATTCTACTTCGTTATCAGTATAGCTAACTTTGAGCTGCCTTATCTACGTGATTTGGGGTGGCTTTTCCCTCTACCTTCCCCTGTGAAACCTTGGTACGATGTGTACACCAACTTTGATCTGTTCAATACCTCATGGTCTACTCTGCCCAAGGTGGTACCTGCTATTTTCGCATTAACTTTCTTCGGTATATTACACGTACCTATCAACGTACCGGCCTTGGCTGTATCCACTAATGTACCCGACATCGACGTGGATAGGGAGCTAGTAAGCCACGGGATTACCAACCTGGCATCCGGTCTGATAGGCTCGGTACAGAACTACCTCATCTACTCCAACTCGGTACTGTTCATAAGAACCGGCGGTACTACCAGACTGTCAGGTATCTTGCTGGGGTTCGCTACCTTAGTAGTGTTGCTGATCGGTCCCCAGATCGTAGGGTACATACCCACCATGTTGGTCGGTGCCCTGATCTTCCATTTAGGTATTGAGCTGATCAAGGAGGCGGTCTACGACACCTACGGCTCATTACATTTCTTGGAATACACCACGGTGGTGATCATCGTACTCACTATGGCTCTTGTAGGGTTCATTGAGGGTATCTTTTTAGGGATCGTGTTGGCCTGCACCTTCTTTGTATTGGTGTACTCGCATAGGTCACCGATACGCGCCACCTCAGATGGTACCAAAATTAGATCTACTGTACGTCGTCTATACCACCAGCGTACCTTTTTGGAATCAGTAGGACAACAAATCCAGGTGATGCACCTACAGGGGTTCATGTTTTTCGGTACAGTACACCAGTTGGATCGCACCATCTCTCAGGTTCTGAAGCATCACCGGCACCGTACCACCCCACTTCGTTTCCTGATCCTGGACCTATCGTTGGTAGGTGGAATCGACTTCTCAGCGACCGATGCATTCAACCGGATCTTCCATCGTCTGTCCCAATCTCAGATCTATTTGGTCATTGCCGGTGTCACTGCCAACTCCGATACCGGTCGTGCTTTACGTAGGGCTGGATTCTGGTCTAAGGAACACCGTTCCTTAATCCAGTACTTTGAGAACTTCAATCAGGCCCTTGAGTGGTGTGAAAATACACTATTATCTACCTTCTACCGCCTCCAACCTAGCTTCAACAACTCGGTTCAAAGTACTAACGTACCAACTGCCCCCAGTAGAATTTCTATACATATGGGTAATTTTATTCAACCTTTTTTTGATGTGATACTAATTTTATTTTTTGTAGGTGCCTCGGTCAACTACCCCACTTTGGAAGCGGAATACTCGTCGTCACCGCGTAACCGACAACTCTCCATAGCCGCCAACAAAGTTCACCAACTTGGTAACCGTTTAAATCGATTGGATTTACTAATGTTTAACTTTAGTTAACGAGACCTCAACCTTAGTCAAGAACGCTCGCCAACCTCTAGGTTTATTGATCCAAGCGTTCCAGGAGATCCAGGATGTATCCTATCCCGCCCTCCACCAACTCTCCCAGTACTTCGAAAGACTCGATTTGGACCGAGGCACTATATTATGGGAGCATAACGACGACCCTAATGCCATCTACATCGTCGAAAAAGGGTTACTCAAAGCTTCTTTAACTGTATCCAACCTGGCTACCAGTACCTCCTCTTTCCAAGCTATGGAGTCCATACTTCCAGGTGCTCTGGTCGGTGAAGTTACCTTCCTCACCAACCACAAACGTACAGCCACCGTAATAGTGGATTCCGATGTCACTGTAGTATGGAAACTATCCCGAGAGGCGTACAACAAGATCTTGGAAGTTGGGGTTAGAAACCCGGCTTCTCCGGAAGCTACTATCCCTTATCTTCTTACTAAGTTAGGATTAACTTACTCCGCTTACGATAACAAGTTGTATTCGGCAATGGCACTTATCTAAATTTTCAAAAAAAAATTCCAGTGCTTTTCTAACCTTTTCTAATAAAAAAGAATTTCCAAAGATTTTTATTGTAAAGCAATTAGTTATAAATTTAAATCGGAGGGAGTAGATAACTGTTTAGATACCGGTTGTAAGTTAGGAGAATCAAGTTCCTCCAAATCTTCAAGTATAGGGCCATGCAAAGTTTCCCACAGAAAGTAGAAGCAGGAGTTGAGGGTATTCGTCAGATGCTCCAACTCCACCGATTTCAACTGTTGACGTGGGTCATGGGAGATAGCTAGGCATAGAGTGGGGGTTTTAGGAGTAGTAGAAGACATTTGGAAGTAGAGGAGGTGGTACTTGGATTCGGGATTAAATAGTAGCACGTGCCTAGCTGGTAGTTCACTAGAAGCGGCGTGTGACAGTGGGGTATAATCGCAGCAGGTACGGGGCGAAGTTAGCACTAATTTGTCCAACAATTTGTGCCAGTCCACCTCGAACTCTACGAATTGGAGTATGGTAGGTTCCACCACTTTAAGGTCAATAGGGTAGAAGTCGGTAATCAAAGAAAGTAAATCGTCACTGTTTAAGGTGAGGCTACTGGAACTTACTAATCTGTTCCAGATCTTGGATTTATCGGATATCTGTTTAGCTTGGGTCAGCCTAAAATGGATGGAATCGGTTACCGAACTTACGTCCGGCCCCAAATCGATGGAGTCGTGGTTAGGATCATTGGGGAAGGAGGTGAAGTTGTCGTTATACACATACAGTACGTAGTAGTTCAAACTGAAGAAGCCGTCGCTAGAGTTGGAGGTGTCCAGATGAGTGACAACGATAGTCCTTTTAACCTTGTTGGGGAGCTGCTCCGAGAAAAAGAATCCTATAGGTTTCTGGTTGTACATGATGCAGTTCATACTACATCGTTCTGCGAAACTCAGTATAAATTTATACAGCTCAAAGCTAACTAAGTCACTGTTGGGTAAGCTACCTACTCCAATAGCGTTTCTTGAGTATAGGCCTCGGTTGAAAGCGGGGAACTTGAGTAAGGTTGAAATCAAGCCAAGGTAGTTGAGGTCGGGTGTAATCAGCTTCTTCAGTAACCAATCCTGCAGGTGCTGGATGTGAAAGTCGTACAGGAAAGAGTGTATGTGCAGCTGCCTCTTGAAATCCTTTAACTGCTTCAGAAAGGTGGGAGTGAACAGGGTGGTCTGCGAGAATGGGTCAGTAGGTGGGAACACCGAGTATACGTTGATCGAAGTGAGCATATCCTTGACACCCAGCTCCAACAGGATCAGTTGCCCTTCGATCCATCTGTAGTAGTAAATGTTAGGGAAGGAGGTAGCTTCGGAAGGGTCGACGAACTGTCCGATTGCCTGGAGCCCTAACCTTTCTAAGTAGCACCGATAGTTGACCATCATGGAGGTCATGGTCTCCTTATACCAGATAACGAATGAGGAGCTCTGATGCAGCCTACTATTGAAGTTGTGGTTGGAAGCGATACCGATGGACTGTAGTACCTTAAAGAAGGGGACTCTCCAGAAATGTACCAAATGAGAATTTAGCTTCAAAGCAGTCAACTCCTCCGGCTCGATCTTGACTACAGCAGTGTCCGGATTCTTCAAGCTGTAGTAGAGTACGGTAACCGTTTCCAAGTAGGTACTGAGGTCTGTCTGTTGACGATGGTACTGATCAATAAATTCGTACCCATGGCGTTGCAGGTAATCTGCTGACTGTGGGTTAAAGTCGGGGAAGATATCGGGCTGCGCCATAAACAAGACCCGATCCAGGTTGGAGGAGGGTTGCCTGGAGTGGAGGAACCTAGGGTCTTCTGACGATTTGATACTGTTTTTCTCCAAGGTACTTGACGAGTCCATGTGATCATTAACTACTAACTTATTACGTAGGTTGAGGTCTAATCCCTGGTTGTTCACCCGCAGCCGGGCCGGTGAAAAGTTTTTGACCAATAAGTTCAACTTATGGATATCTCCGTGCATCTTGTGTGAATGAATCGAGTTGGACCGACTGTTCTCGTTCAAATTGTGAGAGGACCCGTGCTGTAAATTGATACCTTCGCTGACATCGAACTTCTGGTGAAACAAGCCCATTTTCTGATGTAGTACAAAGTCCAGCAGGTTGGTACGGGAAGCCTGCCAAGCCAGTAACCGTTCAGCAAAGTTTTTGAATTGGTCGGTAAACGACTTGTTCATATTGAAGGTATACACTTTCATCGACCTATTCTCGATCAAAATAGACACCATAAAGTTCCTGCTTAGCTCTATCTTCATACCGGGGTACTTTAAACAGTTGTGGTTGATGAAACAGGCGGGGTGGAAGTACAGGTCATCAAGTGGCTTCTCCTTTCTTATTACGGTACGCTGTTGTCCACTCCGTACACTCATTATGTCATCAGTGGAACTTTTACGGGAAGGTAGTAAATCCGATTCGTTGAGCTGTGCCCAGAAATGATTCTGACGGGACGATTTGGTTTGAAACTCGGATAGACCCGAAAGTAACAGGAACTTGTAGGGTTCGATCTCCTTTAAGTGATTTTGAACGCTCTCCGAACCCAGTTTAGCAACGTTGACTAAAGAACCTAAACCCTTCTTGGATAGTTCCACCACAACTGGTGTACACTGCGTGTGATAATCGGAAAGCCAGTCATATATCTTGGTGATAACGAGTTTCATCAAAGTATAGCTTAAAGTGCAGTTAATTTCGAAGTAAGTCATGGAAGGGCTTCCGATATCCACACCGTAGTGGATAATTGCACTTGAAGGTTTAATTAACCTTGATTCGAAGTTGATGTTATGTATCGGAGTGAGCTTTTCATCGGAATTCAAAGAGTGCTCGGTTAAGATTTTATCCGATTCAGAATGTGCTCTAGCCATCAGTTTCTCACTTGAAGTCGGCATCTCGATCAAAAAGTTTTTGGTACAGCATTCGAGTACGTAGCTACACATACTTTGCCGGATAGTTGAAAGTAGCTTACTACGGAACTCTTCGGGATTTACGCCACCTACGGTCCAAATATCTACATGGAGTAAAAATCGACCTGGTTTACTTTTACTTTCTTTACTACCTTCCAACAGTTGTGCGATGTCAAACGTTTCACCAGTTAACAAAGGTTTGAAGCCTAAATGTTGATGGTTTTGGTTTTCCTGCTCGATGATGAGTTCGCCAGTCGTTGCATCTACCATAGTCATACATGCTAACCCAATACCTTGCCCAAGTAAACTTTCCAACGGACTTGGCGTACGTGTAGCTATACAATTGTAGAAGAATAGGAACTCACCTACGAAACAGTCGCATTCGGTGCTAAATAACATAGTTAATAAAATATCTTCAAACCAAACTTACGATTCACTTTTACAAAATATATGGTTGTACTTCAATTCACAGAATCGTTTGTATTGCTGTTTCGCTTCGGCACCACCTAATAAGTGGGTATACTGGCGAATATTCTGTTTTATGTACAGCAAAGCAAGTATGGGGTTGAGTACAAAGGAAGGGAGGTAATATTCAATAGTTGTGATAGGCTTAGGGTGCTGTTTAATTGGAAAAATGAAGTATACGTCATCCTGAGTTAACTTACTGTTGGCATGGCGTGAAAGATAGGAGGAAATGACATTAAGAGTGATATTGTTATTCAAACGAGTCTCGATTAAATTCACAAACTCTTCGGTAATTTCGGTGCCGGGTGGGTCGATACCAAACACCTTGATGACCAGACACCGGCTTCCTTCAGCTGATGCTCGAGTGATGGGGTAGAGAGTAGTACGTAGACATGGAACCATAGGCATATTAAGTTCGATTCTCTTTACCGACGATGTGGAAAAGGGTTTGGGACTAGGGTGGCTTGTTGTCATTGGACTCGATTCTTCAAAATTCATATGTGAGTTTCTTTCCGAGCTGTGACCACTCCTATCCATACTGATGTCATCCTCCAATCGACTTACCGGTAGTTTCTCTTCGAAGATTCTCAGGTAGAACACCGATGTTTTAGTTCTAATTACAAATACATTCTGTCGGTTCGATATGCTTAAGGGATACATCACGCTAGCCAGAATCCCGTTTAAAGCTTGATTGGGGCTAAGCCGCCAGTGAAGTTGAAAGGCAACCGAATACAGCTCGGAACATTCGAATTGACCTGGTTTGAACCTCTTCCTAGTAGGCTTTGCTGGAGGTTGTAGCTCCAAAGTGCTTAGGAAAGAAGTGCTGAAGTAGTCGCCCTCACCCTCATTCATGCTGTCGAAGCTATCGTCCTGGCCGTCATCCAGATAGTCTTCCTTTTCTAATGGGTCGTCACACGGGTCGGGTCCTAGCAGGTACTTACTGCAAACCCGGGTGGACTCCAATTCATCCAAAAGGATCGTCTGGTTGATCTTGTAATTTATTGCGCTGGCTTTCGCACGGAATATAGCAAACAAAGTGGATGCACTAATACCTAAACTTCGTTTGGAGAAGAAGCTGACCCGAATTTGATCCTCAGTTGCGGTGAAAAGAAACCAGAAGTTAGGTACTACAATTGGCTCAGGTAGGTTGTCATCAAGAGGTGGTTCAGCTTGTATGAATGGGTCCTCCTCATCACTCACCTCCATAATTGGACAGTATTTGTTGGTGTAGTGGGAAATCGATTTCTTCTGGGACATTAAATAAAAGTATTCTTCCGTTCTACGTACACAGTAAGGAAATAGGAATATGCTCTGAATCTCTTCATTAAATAGCTCCATACCCTTCGCATTGTCTACAAATTGCATATCAAAAGACATTGAATAAGGAAAGTTTTCGTTGGAATGTCGTGCGAAAAGCTTCTTTTCAATGAATCTTAACATAGGAGCATCAACAGGATCCCAAGCCAGCAGTCCGTATAAAACTTCCTCTTTAAACAGAAAATCTAATTTAGACGCAATTTCACCGAGGAACGACAGTTGCTTGGAGTCGAAGAACAGTTTGGCGTTGGGGTGTTTGAGTAAGTCCACCTTCTTGTCCAAATTTTTGAGCTCATCAACCGTATTACCGATGGTGCCGTTGATTTGAGCCAGTGATTTAGGAATGTATAACGAAAACTGAATATAAGTCGTAGTACCGTCAGTGGATTCTAAAGGTGATACTTTGGTACCGATCTTTGCAGGGCTGTAATCAAGCGGGTTTTTGGAGTCTTCCGAATCCGGTACTTTGTAAGAGGTTGGTAGTCTTTCTGAACAGAAAGATCTGGAGTTTGGCGACATGTTGGGGTTAGTGAAGCAGAACTTGAGTTTCATGAACAGAGCTGATGAAGAATGTTTTAGAAACTTTTGTAACGCAGTCAACGGCTCTGGCTTCTTGGCTTCTTTAGGCGACTCTGGGACTGATTTGTCACCAGTGTCGGGAACAGTGTTGGGTAACTCTATCGCGTTGAAGTAGTATACCATGCTTTCCAACCCATCATCACAGGTAGCTACGATACCGAAATGCTTCGCTAAAAGACGGTTGATTTTCTCTTGGAGTTTCGAGTCGTAGTAGTCTTGTCGATCATGACTAAAACCACGTCTACTCGCTTCGGTTTTTAGGTTCAAGTAGTCAGTAATGTCGATAAAAAGGTTCATCTGCGTACATAGGTCGAGGGCCAAATTTACATTAGCTGCTTCTACTTTGTTACCCTGGAGCATGGAGTTGTAAAGAGTCTGTACAAAAGCTCTACCTGAGATATCATCGTAAGTAGATTGCAGTTGATGTACGTTATTCGAGATGTTCGGCTGAGGCTTCGACCAGTCTGTCCAAAATTCGATCCTAGACAGGGTAGGTAGGATTTTAAATAAGGCTTCCGAAGTTGGTACGACTGGGTAAAAATTGCTGTAGTATGGACCGTTATTCAAATCCTTCAAATCGTTTTCATCTAGGTCTAAACTGAGTTGAGCTTGGTTCAGATTTTCACGGATGCACTCAAAAGTCCAAAGTTTTATACTCATCGGTCCGTTATAGTCGGGTTCATTCTCATACACCCGGATATATGCTTCAAGCATATCTATAGCGTTCGGTACAAATAGTATGGAAAACGCTTTTGGGCTTATAAGCTTAGCAAACCCCCATTTCAAAGATGCGTCTTTAGGTGAAACGATACCTTGCCCACTTAAAAGTTCAACGGGTATACCGCATGGATCTTCAAATGCGCTAGAAACTACCATATCTGAAACTGCCAAAATTGAAGTTTCCAGATAGTATTGATAGAGGAGGCAGCTCGTTGTCAATTGACTGAAACTTTCGATCTCTTCTAAAGAGAAGTTGAGGTCAACGGAGTAAGGAAAATTAGGAGTGGATGGAATAAATATTTTCCGGCTTCCCAATAGTTTTATATCTCTTCTTAGGTGTTCGACGTCGCTTTGCCCATACTGAAGCTTTGGTATAGCATATTCAGAAACTAAAGCTACGCTTGTTAGTACTAAGGAGCGAAGTCGTAATGGCTCGGAAAATATCTGGATGTTTGATCGGCAAGCCTTGTGGATCTGATCGAATGAGAGGATATTAGATACTACAGATTCATCTCGTTTCAAAATTTTATCCACAACCAATTTACTCTCATCGCTAAACTGGGAGTTAGTAAGTGGTTCGGACCAAACTATGCTCGAGACCTGGGTGTTGACCGAATCCTTATTAAGTTCGTATTGGACGCTGAATGATTTCAAACGCTTCCCTTGCAAAATCGTGTACTCCTTGTAAAGTATTACTGTATCGGATCCGATCGAACTTATCTTTATAAAATTCTGAGCTAACTTAGCTTGTATCAACAACGAATAGAGTAAATCACATATGAAAGGTAAACCATTTTCAACAAAATAGTCATCAGGTTCTATTTGATTTAACCAATTACGTGTGCTTTTGTTTAAATAATGTTTCGAAGCTGAAGCTAAATCAAAACGTCTATAGAAGATGGCTTGACTATTCATAAGTTGGTTTTTAACCAGTAAGTTGTGGAGCGGGCGTTTGCAACTTTTTATCCATAAAGAATTACCAGACTCAGTATTAAGTCTAAAATCAATCGAAGAATGCAATTGCGATATTTCTTTCCTCACACTGTTTCGGACGTTTACAAAAGCTAATCTAGTCCACACCAAATAACCTGTTATCTTAGCTATTCTTAGTATACAGAAACTGGGAAAAGCATGTTGTCCAATTTTATGTGCTTGTAGGTATTTGATAAATATAGCACCGGTAAGGCACATAAATCCGAGATGTCCCACAATAAGCGGATTCAATTCATTTACATCGATTTCGAAGTTTTTATGATACCTACTTTCTCTATTAGATCCGTTAGTAGGTATAACGGTCAACATACTCGAATAACGGTCAAAAAGTCCATTGGAAACGTATTCTAGACGATGGTGTTCGAACGAATCCCATATCTGCTTCACACTATCCGAATCGAGTTTCTGAACTATTTCCTTGTTGGAAAGAAGTGCGTTGTACGCTCTGTCCCTACTACCTTTTAGAACTGGAAATTTGGTGGTGAGTGTTGACAGGGATTTTAACGTATCGTCAGTAGCAAATATACTATTTAGGAAATTGTGAAGATTAAGGACATTAGCTCTCAGAACACCGGTGCAGTTCGAGCTACCATGAGTAGAGTCGATATTTACGAATGCTAACGCAAATACGGCTGAAGACAGAATATTCATTTCCACTCGAATGTACTTGGTCCTGTTCAGGTAGGTGTGGCTGGTCTTGTAATCAGATGGGAGCTGGGCCTTGATACGGTACTGTATCACAACTTTTGGAAGCCAAGTCATAGCTAAGTTAATATGTAATTTCTCTACCTTATTTTGCTTGTTCCCTGACAGTACAATCCTTTCAATAAAAAACCCTTCCCTTAATCGAGCATTTAATATACAGAAGGTTTCCAATGGTAATGCATAATCTCTATACCGAGTAAGCAAAAAATCGGTAACTGGTGGGCGAGAGGAAAAAGTCCATGGAAAATTACTTTCAACGTTGATCGTTTCGTTGTTACTGCTCGGAAGCTGTGAATTCAATAATGACATTCTTGGTGTATCGATAGCTCTCTCTTTTCCTATATTCACTATGGAATCCTTATTGTCCTGGCGTGATCGCTGGAAACCAGCTTCCTGTATAAGCAGCAGGTGATGGTAAAAGTTGGGCAACTTTAAGCCATCTAGTATTTCATCAACATCATAAGCAGGTACATCGACAACTTCGGGGCAATCATCTGCATATATGAACTTTCCACCAGTTGCGGTGGCTAAAAACCTAAGTGATTCATTGTCTGGCACACATCCGAAACTGCAGGCCGGAGTAAACCCATAATTATTTCCTACTTGGATGGCGACTAGCCGAATACCATTCTTCGACATAGCCCTAAGATCCGATACATTATCCTCTTGTCCATATTCTGCAACTCCATCTGTGAATAATATAATTGTCGGTGAGCTATCCTGTGGCAGTAGCTTAAGCGTTAAAAGCCCAGCTTGCAAAAAGCTTATTTGATTATCATCGCTTTCAAATTGAGCTTCAAGACGTGAAGAAGTATCTGTATTATCCGTAAACTCTATATCCTGATACCCTATCGAAACTTCTGGAAGCTTACTTTTTATATTTAATATACTCCATTTCACATATTTAATTAATTCGTAAGCGTTACCGGGTGTCAGTATAATATCATGAAGTATGACCTTAGTAGTCTGCTTATTCTTTTCAATAACTGGTTGGATCGAAACTTCTTGTGAGCAGTCAGCAAGAACACTAATGTGTAATTCAGGTTGGAACTGGTAGAGTTCGTTAAGAAAGGATGATTGAATAGAAAATGTCTCAATCGCTCCTAATAAGCATTTTTCGAAACTATCGAATACGTCATCAATCAAACACCTTTGGCTTATAGGATCTATAGTAGCGACAGAATCGGAAACATCTAATAAAAAAGCCAAGGTATATTTGTCGTAAACAGTATATATTTGAGTTTGAGGGACAATCCTGTATAACGGAATAGTTGTTTCTTGTACTGGAAACGACCCTTTATAAGGAGAAGGACTTGCACATTTGCGGATTTCATTAAATTGACTAATATCTAACATATTTGGATGTGACTTTAAAGAATTTTCGTTGTAGAAGCTTTCAGCCCAGTTAGGGATTTTTTCATCTGTTAACTCTACTATTCTATAATCCAAGCTCTAGTATAATGTAAGAAAAAAATATTATAATTAATAAATTACTTGTATTTTCTCCTGTGTAAGTGGACGGAACATATGATTCATAATCCATAGTACCCAATCACTACGTGGAAGTCTCCAGTCACTTCGTACTACCAAGATCAAATACCTGGCATCAATTATTTTCTAACGTTAAAATGATGTTTAAGTTAAATAAAAGTTACAATCATAAATAAGAAAAACTAAATAATAAAAAGCAGTATAAAAATTTAAACTATTTTTACCTGGTATTCCTGGATATTCGAATCATTTGAAAAATTAATTGGTAAACTTTTTGCAGGTTGCGTCTTCACTTCAATATTCTTCTTATTTTTAGATTGCGGAGACTTGTTAGATCCTTTGTTGGAGTTCTTTGAGTTACTTCGATTGTGACTTGATTTCATTTTAAAAATCGATTTCCTCTTCCAACTTAACAAAAAATGGTTGAGCTTTTTTACTTCGAGTTTTCTACGGAATCATGGAAATTTGGAATAGATAACGTCATATACTTTTTTATAAACTAGGGAATTGGGTGACCGGTTTTCACATGATAAATTAAAAGTTTAAAATTTTGGTGAGGTATAAACTTTTTATCCTAAAGTTAAGTCCAAAACCTAGACAACAAAACAAAAAAGTTCTTAGTGATAGGATTAGAATTAGACAATAGAAATAATCAAAACTTTTGCGAATCACGAATAATAAATTTAATAAAATGAACAATTATATGGAATACTGTTTAAATCAATACTTTGAAAAAGTAGGCTGGAAGAAGGAACTTTTTTATTCCAATTTATGTCAATCGTCTATAGGTAAATTAACTTTATTTAACATACTTTACTTATAAATTTTTCAAAAGATATATTAGATTTCTTGATACCTAATGGAATCCAACTCCATTTGGCATTAAAACCTAGCTTAAATACGAAAAAATCCATATCATTATCGAGTTTACCAGCCGTCAGTGGGTCGGTAGGATTTCTGTACACTTCCAAGGAGTTTCTAGTACCAAATAATACATTTATATTACACAATAGTAAACAGGAAGATCTGTATTTAGGGTATACCAATTCAGCACAGCGTAGGAGTTTGTTCAACAACCAACTTAAAGATGTTACAGTCAAAAGATTGACTGAATTGGAAGATATTCAGTTAGTACAACTAGTACAGAATAAAGACAACAATAGTGACAAAAGAATATATAATAAGTTAGATTTAACTAATGATAGATTTAGTAGAGAATATTTAGCTTACGGCCATCTATACTTACCTAAACCTAAGCTGGAATATCTTTTCAGTCAACAGTTAAAACCTAATTTACAATATATTATTTCAGGCGTATCTTTGCCTCAAGATCCTGATAGTTCTCATGTAAATTAACTTTTAAATCAATTCGCTTATTTTAAATAAAGGTATCTTTAACGGTTCAGCATGAGACGAAGAATCAGTGTAGTGAATACAGTTTTACATCAGATAATCAACTTATAGGTTTAAGGTCTTTATTTAGACTACCTACGCCCTCCAATAAACCACAGTATTTGGTAGGTGGAGAGCTGTACTACGCCACTATGACTAAAGCAGGTGGAAGTAAGTTTAGCTTATCTCAATAGTATTATAACTTTCATCTATACATCAGTTTCTTTAGGCTTGTTAAGGAGGGATAACGGAAGATCACCTAATGATTTCACCATTCTATGTAACCCAGTCATGGGACATCTAGCATTAGCTTATACTGGTATGCTGACATCACAGCTTACAACCTCTACTCGCTACATCTACAACTTTAATTCATTGGAATCGGATTACGCTATGGGGTTGGAATGGAGGAACAAAAGCCGAGGTCTTATCAAGTTCAGATTTTCTATGACTAAAGTATACTTTACATGCTTCCCTTTGTTTTTAATACGTTTTCTTAGGGTATGGCTATTTTGTTTAACGGTAGCTATAGACAACTTCATTTCTCATTAGCTTTCAGCCTACCACTGTGGTCTACTCAAGTAGAAAAGTTTAACTTAGAAAGTAACCGGTTTGACCCTAAGACTTTTGGTATTCAACTACAGTACTTCTCTTAAATGCTAAGTTACATTCATACCAATCAATCGTTTTTAAAAGTTTTGGCTGTACATCATATTAATAAAAATAATTTTAAATTGTTATTAGAATAAAATTATAATCTCTTTATTAATATATATGACCTATTTTTTTTGAAAGTAGTGGATTTCACCTGAGCAACTTAAAATAAATTACCAAATTATTGTTAATTTTACTTATAATTTTAAACGCATATTTGATTAATATACTTAATCTTGTATGTAAAGAATTTAAATTTTAGTGTACTTTGGTAAAAGCGATATAATTGAATTGGCTTGTTAGATGAAGATAGCTACTTTTGAGAGTAAAACTCCCAGCTGCCTAAAAATTATTGGGTACCTTACAGCAATATTTTAAAATATTTTCTAGAAATAATAATAATTTATTTTATAAAAGTACTAAATAAACATTTTAAATACTAGTATCAATTAAATTTATATATATTATATTAACCTACTAGTTAGTATAAATCTAATAATTATAAAGAGGTAATTATTAATTTAAGATTTAATATATTTAAACTATTATATAGCAAAATTCTTAATAAAAAAATTAAGCTAATAAAATTAGCTATATATATATTGTATATAATAATATAAATAAAATATAAAATACAACTTATATTATATTTAAAAATATAAAAACTATAATTAAAAGTATATTTGTTATTATATAATAAATTTATATATTAATATATATTTTAATATCAAAAAGTAATAACATATATAATTATAAAAATTACTTTTTAAATAAAAAGAATAGTATATTAAAATTTTAAGTATTATTATAAATATATATATATATATTTTTAACCAATTTTGTTAATAAATTAATATATATATAATTATCTATATTATATATATATTATCTTCTAAATAAATAGTATTTTATTAATAAAATAATTAAAAGAAAATAAAATTTAATATTTGAAGCTTATTGTATAAAAAAATAAATTAAGTTAAAATTTATTAAATATGCTTTTAATTTTAATGTAATGGCAAGTCAGAGATAGTAATAGTAGTTAATTTTATTAGTAGAAAAACTTAGTCTAGGTATAATGAATACCTACATAGTTAACTAAATTTAGGGCTAACTATCTATATATTGGATAAACAAAGTAGTTTATATATGACAAAATCAGAAAACAGGATAAATAATCTATAATTTCAGAAGAAAGTTCTAATATTTTAATAAAAAACTTTAATATAAAATTAATAAAGCTAGTAAAATTAAATTAATAATAAATTATTTATTAAGTAAAGTTATAATTAAAATATTAAGTAAAGCTTTAACTTTGCTTTTTAATCCTTTTATATACTTTTTCATTAATTGCTAAGTATAACTACACTATATTAAGTTTTATTTCTAGTTATAAATCATTATGCTAAATAATACTTAGTAAAAGTATAATTATAAATTAACTTATACTAAAAATAGTACTTAGTAATAAATGATTTTAAATAAGTTTTACTAAGTAATACTTAGTAAAAATATAATTACAAATTAGTTTATACTAAGTAATATTTAGTAAAATATGATTATAAATTAGCTTTATATTAAGTAATGTTTAGTAAGATAAAATTAGTATTTATTATCTTAAAAGAAAGAAAAAAATATATAGAAGTTTTAAAAAAAATAAATAATAGTAAGGCTTAGTTAGATGAGCTAAATAATAAAGCTTATAATATTATATTTAATACTTATGATTAATAGATTTTTTATTATAAAATCTAACTTATTTTTATTTTTATTTTTTGTAGTAAATTTTAAAATAAGTATCTAAATATTATTATTTTATTATTAATTTTAACTAAATTTTTCATTTATTAAAAAAGCTATTTAATTAATTATACACTTTTTAAAATATTAGTATATAGTTTTTTATTATTTAATTTATTAGATAAATAGTTTAGTTTTATAAAACTTTTTTTTAAATTTTATAATAAAAGTAGATTTAAAAAAAAAACAGTTTAAATATAGTAATTTCTTATATAGTTAATTAAATCTAAACTTAATTATTTATATATTAAATAACTATAATATTTTATATAAATAAAAATAAATAATAAAATAAATAATTAATAATTTAAAAAAAAGCTTTAATATTTTGATAAAAACTTTAATATAAAAATAAATAAAGTTAATACTAAAAAATAAGTTAATTAGTAAGTTATTATTAAAATATTAAGCAAAGCTCAACTTTATTTTTTAATCTTTTTTTATATTTTTATTAATATAGCTAAATATAATTAAAATGTATTAAATTTTACTTATAATTATAAATTATTATATTAAGTAGTATTTAGTAAAAATATAATTATAAGTTAGTTTAAATTAAATATTAAATTAGTATTTACTATTATATTTAATAAATAAAATTATATATTTTAAATTAGTAAAATTTTTAATTATTGTAAGACTAAAGTTTAGTTAGACTTCTTTAAACTCCTCTTGTAATTTATGAAGCATGTTCTAGCAGATTCTTTTTTTACTTTCATTTTTATTACTTTTCTTTTATTTCTCTTTAACTAATTTATATTTATTTTTATAATACAATTAGCTACAACTTTTATTTAAATTTTTATTTTATAACTATTAAAATATTTTTAAAAATACTTATAAGGATTTTAGAAAATTCTAAAAATAAATATTTTCAAATTACTTTTATAAGATTATTAAGTTAGTTTAATTTAGTTAGCATTATTATTAAAATAATAAAAGTTTAATAGTTAGTATAGTTATTTTAAAAGAGAGATAGACAGATATAGTAATAAAATAGATAATCAATAAAATAAAGCTAACAACTTAATAAATAAATAAAGATTTAAAAGTAGAAAGTAATTATATATTAGATAGCTTTATTAAGAGCTAACTTTTAACATTAGCTAATAACTTTTTATCATAGTATAAAGCATAAACTAGTAATTTTGTGAACATTTTTGGGTTGTTATAGTAGTCAAACTTTATAAAAATATTTTAAAATATTATATAAATATAAAACCAAATAAATAATATTTATTCATTTAATTAAAGCTTAGTTATAATAAATAATTTAAATATTATTAAGCTTTTTATATAAAAATAGCTAATTTTTTATTTGATATAAATTTAAAAAAATTACTAAAAAATAAATAAATAAATTTATAATTAACTATAAAATTATACTAAAATAGCTAATAAAATTTTAAAAATATAGATTTATTATCTATTTTTATTATTTTATTTAGATTTTATATTTTTTTAAAATTTTTAAATTAAAATTTAGCTTAGCTTTTAAAAAAATTAAATGTATAATTTATTTATATAAATAGTAATTATTTATACTAAAATTTTAATATTTTATATAATATATATTAAAAAAATTTAAAAAAGTATAAATTAATATTTTTTTAAAGTAATAAAAAGTAATAAAAAGTTATCAAAATTAAAAAATTATTAACCTTAAATTTTATATATTAGGTAAGTTTTTAAATCTTATAAATTAATTTAAATATAAAAAAATATAGCTACTATATAAAGTTATAAGTAGTTACTTTGTATATTATTTAATTATTTAACTTAATTTCATAACTATAAATTATTTTATTTTATTAAAATCTAAGCTTTTTATTAAAGTTTTTAAATAATTTAAATTTTAAAAAAAATTATAATATTATAAATTAATTTAAAAAGTTAAAATTTTACAAGTTATTATTTTAAATATAAATAAAAAATATTTTATTAAAAAAAATAGTAATTAATATTAAATAATTAAAATTATATAATATTTATTTTTATATTACTTTTAAAAATAAAGTAAATTAGAATTATAGCTAGTAAATATAATAAAAATATAGTATATAAAATAAAAGATAATATATATTTAGTATATTAAAAAAATACTTATAATTAGCTTATATTATCTATCAAAAGTAATTTATTTTAATTAAAAAAAGCATTAAATTCTAAACTTAAAAACATTAAGATTTTTTAATATTTTAATATAATATAATTTTTTAATTTAAAAAGAGCAATTTTAAAATTTTAAAATATATCTACTATAAATTTAATTTTTTTAGTAAATAATATAATAAACTACTAAAATTTTATTTAATAAACTTATAGTAAAGTATTTATAAATAGATTTCAACTTTTTTATACTTATAGTATAAAATTTAAACTTAGCTAAATAATTTATTTACTAATATTTTAATTATTTAATAAGATGATTCTTTTTTTAAGCTATATATAAAGCTTATTTTAAAATCCAAGCTAATTTTAATACTTAACATCTATAAAATATTTTATTATTATTTTACTTTTTAGTTTATATTATATATAATAATAAATATTTTTAATTTTTTCAACCTTTTTTTCTTTTTTAACTTTTTTTATAATACTTTTAAAAAAAGAAATACCTTTATAACTTAAATTTTTATTATAAAAATTAAATAAAATATTTTTTCTTAATTATAACTATAAAAGTTTTATATAAACTAGTTATCTAATTATTTATATTATTTTAGTATTAAAATTTATTTATTATATAGATTTATAAAGTATTTAATAATAATTATATATAATTATAAGTTATATTCTACTTTTTATATAAATTTTATTAATTACTAAATTTTTTTATTAATTTAAAAGACTACTTTTTATTATTATTTACTATCAATAATAGCCTAAAGTTTAATTATAGCTACTATATTCTAAATTTTTTTATTATAGCTATATTAAAATTAAAGCTAACTTAATTTCTCAAAATAGATTTTTAAATATTTAAGCTTTATTTAAAAAATAGTTAACTTTATAAAATACTAAAAAAATAATTATACTTTTAATAACAAAAAATCAAAATCTAAAGCTAATTATAAAAAAATTTTCTTACCTTTTCTATCTTTTTAACTACTTAGCTATAAAAATTATTTAATATTTATTAAACTATTTATAACTATTATACTTTTAAATTTTAAGTTTTTTTTTTAAAAAAATAAATATAATAAAGAGAAAATATTTAGGTTTTTAAAACTTTAAAGAATTTATAAATTTTTTTAAATAATATTTTTTTAATTCAAATAATCTATAAAATATTTACTTTATTTACTTATATATAAACTTTTTAAATTTAGATTATTTTAAAAATAAATGAATTTTATTACTATAAAACTGTTATTAAAAAAGTAAAATTTATTATTTAATTTTTATTTATTTGCTTTTATTTTATAAAATATCAAAAAATAGCTTTAATTTTTTATTAATACAAAAACTAAAATATTACTATATTAAAAAATTAATATATATATAAATAAATTTACTAATAAATATATTAAATAAAATAAATTATTTTAATATTAGTTTTTTTACAATAATTTATTTTAATAATCTAAAGTACTTATTTATTATTTAATTTAATAATAATATCTATTTAGATAAATTAGAAAATATAGCTATTTAAGTAAGTATTTTATATTATAATAAAATATTTAAAAGTAATAATTTAGTTAATTATTAATAATTATTTAACAAATATCTAATTTTAATAACTTTTAGTTTAATATTAATATATTATATAATTTTATTTAAAATAATTAATATTTTTATATAAAATATACTATTAATATGTAGTTGTAATTAATATTAAAAGTTAAAAACTAAAAAAATAACTAATTTACTCTAAAATTAAACTATAAATAAATATAACTTATATAAAATTTTAACTTAGATTCAATTAGTAAAATCTAAAATAAATTTATAAATACTTAATTTAATAGTAAATAGCTTTATTTTATTTAAAATTTATAATATATTTAAAAAAGTTTAAAAAAACTTACATTTATAAAACTAAGTTTTTATAACTATATATTATATAAAAAGAAAGAAAAGTTATAATATATTTTAATAGTAGCCTAAAATATTTATAAAGACTATTTTAATGAGCTAATTATTAACATATTTTACATTATTTAATATAAAAGTTTAAACTTATTAAGTTAAATTTTTAATTTTTGAAATTTTTAGTAAATTAAATCTATAGTTATTAATAAAGTCTTAAATATTAGAATAAAGATATAACTTAACTTATATATTATAAAGAAAATATTTGCATTAAAAAATTTAATAAAGTTATATTTGAAGTTTTCTTAAAGTATATTCTTTATATAAAATCTTTTAACTTTACTTACCATTACTTATTCAAATATCATCTTACTCAAACCTTGTAAAAATTTGTAATTAATTTATAAATTAATTTATATGTATTTTATTATATTAAACAATATTAAAATATAAGATATATATATATATAGTAAGTAAATAATATTACTTTAAACACTTTATTGCATGTTTTCTACTAGATATTTATTTAAATTAATTCTCTAACATCCTTCTTATTATAGAAAATGCTTATAGCTAAGTAAATTACCTGAGTTTCAGGTGTAAAACCTTGAGTACCCTTCTACCTTTAACATTGGGCTTATAAGTAAGAGAGAAAAATGGAAGGTTGTTTATTATATAACCTTTATCAATTCCAATTATTTAAGAAAGGTTATTATCACTCTTTAAATTAAAATTTTATTACTGGTAGTCCTGAATTCAGGGTTTAATATTTATTTAGTTATTACTTTTAATTTTAAATTAAAAAATTAAAAAATAAACATTTGTATAGTATATATAAATGTTATTATTATAATAAGGCTCTTGAAAAGCGAAATATTATTGCTAATAAATTGATATTGTAAAACTTCTTGGATTGAGGTGCTTTGAAAATAAAATAGTTGCTCAACTTTTCATTTAAAATATTAAGCATTTCAGATCCTATTACATTGGGATTCTTCTATTACG
>JAWQFY010000263.1:0-39755 GCA_037055185.1 Capillidium rhysosporum | reverse complement strand
TAATAATTTTAAATTAATAGTATTATTTTTTGCTAACTTAACATTATTTTAATTATATATTGCAAATATTATTTTTAATTAAAAATAGCTTTTATTTTTATAATTAAAACTATTTATTATAATATACTTTTTTTTCTAACTAGCTTGTTTTTTTATTTATTTTATCTTAATTTATAAATATATATTTTTAAAAAGTTAGCTATTCTTTAATAAAATTTTTAACTATAGTAGCAGTTTTATATTTATATAAATATAAAATAGCTAATATATATTATTTATATTATATTAATAAATAATTTTGTTTATTATAGTTTTTTTAAATTTTTTAACATATCTTAATAAATTTAAATTTTAAAAGTTATATATATATTATTATATAATAAAAATAAATTTAAAAGTACTATTTACTTTTTAAAAATTTAAATTTAATATACTAAAAATTTTAGACCTTTATATATATAAATAATTATATGATATTTATTTATTTAGTTAAAATTTAATTTATTAAGTTTTATATTTTTATAATATTTAAAAAGTTTATAAAATAATATTTTTAAATAGATATACTTTTTTATATTTTAATTTTTATATATTAAATCATTAAAATATTTTTAATAATTAATATATTAAACTAATTTTTTTATTATTATTATTATTATTTTTATTATTATACTAAATTTTATTATATTTTATTAAAATTATATAAGTTTTTAATATAAATTATATAATAATATTATAATATTATTATTTAACTTTTTAAATTTTGCTATTTTATATTTTTAATATTTTTCCTTTAATTTTAACTAAAAAAATACTGATTTTATTTAATCAAAATTACTTTTTCAAATTATTTTATATAATTTTATAGTTAATTTAAGCTTAATTAATATTAAAACTATAGTAGCAATTTTATTAATAGATATTTCTATTATTATTATTATTTTAAACTATTTTAATAAAATTTATTTATAAAGTATAAACTAATATATAAATATATTTAATTATAAATAAATATATATAAATTAACTTTACTTTATATAAATTTAAAACTTTTAAGCATATTTTACTAAAAGTTATATAAAAATTTAACTTTTAAAAGTTAAACTAGCTATAAAATAGCTATATTTTTATTAATATTATACTTTTTAAAATTTTAAAAAAATCTTTAATAATATATTAAAATTTGAAATACTATTATAAATTTGTTTTTTTTAATATTTTATATTAAAACTTTTTAAAATAATTATATTACTAATTTAAAATTTTTAACAAATATTTTATATTTATATATATTTAAATAATATATATAGTAAAAATTATTTATAAGTTTTTTTAAATTAAATATATTAATTTTTTATTTTTTTATTATATTAAAAAATATATTTAGTATAATTTTATAAATTATTTATATTTTTTTCTTTTACTATATTTAAAAAAATAAAGTATAATTTTTATAAACTTTTTAAAAACTTAAAATAAAACTATTTAAATAAATTAAATTTTTTTAGCTACTAATTATAAGAATATTAATATTAAATTTACTATATATATATATTTAATATTAAAATTTATATAAAAATTAAGTTTTTAATATAGTAAATACTTTTTATACATTTAAAAATTAACTTTATTAGTATTAAATTTATATTTAGTATAATTTGCTATATAATTAATTTTTTTAATATAGTTAAAAATATTTATTATTTTTATTTTTATAGCTTTATTATAAAAATATAATACTTATTAAACTTATATTTATTTATATAGTAAAGTTAAAAATTTAAATAATATTATTTAAATAATTAATATACTTTTATTTAAAAGTTTTATTTTTATACTATATTAGTTTTTTTAATACTATTTAATAATATTTTATAATATAAAACTTTATTTTATATTTTACTTAGCTTATAAACTATTTAATTTTATTTATATTTAAAATTTTTTAACTTATAACTTAGCTATATAGTTATAAAAAAAATAGAAATATTATTTTACATCTTTGCTAAGCTATTTATTATAATAAATATATATATATTAAAAGCTTTATTTAAAATATATTAATTTATAATAATTTAATTATAGTTGCTGTTTTTAGTTCTTTTGTTTTCAATCTATAAAAATAATTTTTTAACTATATATACTATATATATAATTAAGTTTTAATTTTTATTAATAGTATAATAAAAATAATTAATAAATAAGCTAATAGCATTTTTTCATTTTAACTACTTTAAGCTAATATAAATATCCTCTTATAACTTTACTTATATATTGTAATTTTTAATGCAAACTAACTAATAAATTCTAGTTACTCTTAGATAATAGAGCAAATAGCTTTATAAGCCTAATAAGATTTTTCTAGTTAATTAATTAATAAATGTACTATTAAATGCTCCATTGGACGTAAAAGGGTTAAATAGCGTCATATTGGTAGGTTAGGATCACATGAGCGTTTTATAGATAAAATACGTAATAACAAATGTTTTAAAGATAACATTCAAACCATAAGGCTAAATGACATTACATTTGTAAGACTTGATTAGTTGTGACTTTCTATTGAAACTACAATTAAAATTCATTTCTTTATTCTCCAATAGATTTCTTAAATTCTGCCTGCTGGCTAGTTAAACTAAATTCGCTTTAAAAGCAACATCCTAACGACTTTTATTAAACAACCATGTCGGCTCAATTATATAAAACGCAATCAGGACGACTATTTCATGCTGGTGCTATTGCCATTATAACCGTTGGGTATCTATCTTACATTTCATCAAAACACTTATTAATACTAAAAATAGTTTACCAGCAAGAGGGAAAACTCATATTAGTCGTTCATTAAGAAGATATTTAAATTGGGTTGGCGTAAAAGTTGAAGTTTTTCATGTAGGCGATTACCGTCGTAAAATTGTTGGTCCTGAGCCTAACGATTTTTTTGATCCAGGTAAACTTTTACTACAATTTTTAATTTAAACCAAGAAATACTTTCTAACTTGAATTACTTATTTACCAAACTACATGTTTAATTTAGCCAATAAATCTACTACTGAAGTCCGAGCTAAAATAGTAAATGCAGCTCTTCAGGATATGATCAACTGGTTTTTAAAAGGTGGTCAAGTAGGAATTTTTGATGCATCTAATACAATGCGATCAAAAAGAGAAGAACTTTTTAAAGCTCTTGATAAGTTTGGTATTGAGGTAATAATTTTTTTTGATAGTATAATAACGATATAAAGGTTGTATTTGTAGGTAAAATATAATTTCGATTTGTCGCAGATAGTATATTATTTGTATTAAATGATTTATTCGTAGAAAGCGTATGTGATAAACCAGAAGTTATTGATGCAAATATTCTTGGCGTAAAAGTCAGTTCCCCAGATGTAAATTTTCAATCTAAAATTTATATAATATTGATAACAATACAATAGTATGTTGATTGGGATCCCGAGGAAGCAAAAATAGATTTCGAAGTACAATTTTAAATATATAATATCTAAATATTTTTAATAGCGCAGAATTAATAACCATTTACCATATTATCAAACCTTGGATGAAAATGATGAAGCTAAGAGCTTTATTAAGATCATAAACCTGGAGCAAATGGTTATAAACCGAGTCAAAGGATACCTTCAAGTAAACTTTTATAAGTAAATCTTTAATTTCGAACTTATTAGACTAGGATTGTTTATTATTTAATGAATTTACATATTACACATCGAGCAATTTACTTTGCTAAAGTAAGCTAAGCTTTTAAAATAAGGATCTTGTAATTAATCAAATTCAAATTAAAGATAGGTGCATGCCATCAGGAAGATTCTTTAACTGAAAAACCTATGCTTACCGATGAAGGTAAAAAGTACGCTTTAGCTTTGAAAGATGTGATCTTAGCTCGACGAAATGAAAATCTACAACTAGGTCAACGCAATCGTGATTTAAAGGTGGGTTGATTAATAGTCAATAGCTTATAATTTTAAACAGATTTGGACCAGTACTGGTGCATCTTCGGTAGAAACTGGGTATTCTTTTATAGAAGCATTTGATAAACGTAAAGAATTGATTGCTCAAGAGCCTCATGAAGCCACTCCACCCGAATCTATTTTACTTCAACCACGTAAAGCTTTAGTACAGATTGATACTGGAGTATGCCGGGGTTTAACTGACGACGAAATCAAAGTAAGTATAGTTGTAATATATATTATTTATCCTAAAAAATTAGGCCCGCTACCCTGAAGAGTACGTTAAACGTAAATCCAATATTTATCGCCACAGATACCCTAGAGCTGAAGTAAATTTATACATTTCAAATTTTGTAATCGTATATTTATGCTGACTATATCTTTTTAGAGCTACCTCGACTTAGCAGTGAGACTAGAATCAGTAATTATGGAGCTTGAACGTGAAAAGGATGATGTAGTTATTATTGCCCATGAATCTGTACTACAGTGCCTTTATGGCTATTTCTTTGATCATAATGAAAAGGTATGTTGTTTTTGTACTTAGAAAGCTAAATCTTTGTATTTGTAGGAAATACCATTCTTAGAATTTGGTTATGACCAGATTGTTGAAGTTATTCCATCATCTTATGGTTCTTGTAAGACTTTACTTAAAACTGGTTTGTAAAATTATTGCCCTATAACTATATTAAACCTTTTATTGTTATAATTAAGTAAATAAAATTTTATCTATTATCTATATAATATAGTTTATAATGAAATTAAATTTATATAATTTAATATATATAAAGTAATCTATTTCTATAATATTTAGCTTAAAAATTAGTTTACCTAGACTATTATTATTACATAATAATATTTATTAATTATTTTTATAGTGTATTAGCTTTTTTTTCTAAAACTACTGTTATACCAATTAGTTATTATTTTTAAATCTGGTTTTTTTGTCAGACTTAAATTTCTTAAACTTTAAATATTTAAGCATATACTTAATAAAAGTAAGCTTTTTTAGTATAGAATTACTAGTTTATTTCTAATAAAGCAAAGGCTTTTTTTATTTTATATAAATACTAGGTATAACTACTACACTATTATTTTTTTGTTTTTTAGTTAAAATTATAATTTTTATTTTAAACCTTTAACAATATTATTAATAAAAAATATAATAAACTTAAATTTGTAAAAAAATTTACTACTATTGAATTGATTATCTTATAAGCTACTTATTCTAAAGTATTTAATAAACTTTGACAATAAATACTAAATACTTAATTTAATAATATTTAGTATATTTTATTATTTTTTGCTACTTTAAACAATCTATTAGCATATAAATTATTATTTTATCTTAAAGTAATACTTATTTTTTTATTTTTCTCACTTTTTACTTTATTTTCTAGATATTTGTACCCTGTAATGCTGTAAATATATCTAAGTTGTTAGTTTTTTTCAATTATTACATAGTTTAATTAGGCACATTTAAATTAAAACTTTTCTTTAAAAGAATTATTTTTATTAACAACTTTTAAAGTATTCTAAAAGTAGTAAGAAAAACAAAAACTATAGATCATTTTAATAATAAATGAACTAATAATAAAATGAAATGGAAAAATATTCGAACATAATTAATATTTTATTGTTATATATTGAATTTGAATTTTTTATTTTATTTTTATTTTTCGTTCATCTTTGAGTGTATAAATATAAATTTTATGTTACTATCCGAATTACATCTTTCAAAGGTGTAACTAAGTTATCGCTGATTTCGTGTATTTATTTATTTATTATTGTTTCGGCTTGTCAAATATATTTAAATATTTCTTATTCCAGTCTACTTAAGTTTAGGAATGTAGATTTTAGTTGGAATAATTTAGAATATTAAATTTTAATTTTAATATTAATATAATTAGCCAATAGATATTTGGAAACTGATTTACTTATAACTAATTTTATTGGCTTGAGATGTTAGGAGGGACGTAAAAAGGAGTAGTCTTTATAATTATAGAATTGGGTTAACTTAATATTGAAAGCTAAATTTAAGCAAAACGTAATTAATTTTCATCAAAATTCCATAAATTTGAATACAAATTTTAAATTTAGATCAACTTAGAGACTTTTGAATAAGTGAGAAAATTAGAAATACACTTCTGAAATGGAACAGTTAAGAGAGGTAAAACTATACATTTTTAAAGCGCTAATAGTATATTAGAAATTGAACAGCCTTAAAGCTCAAGTTGAAGCTGCTAATAAGAGGTACGAAGATTCTAAGGTCGAACTAGTAAATTCGGAGAAAATACAATCTGAACAGGAAAATGAAATCCAAGAATTGGGTAACAAAGTTTTGGAGCTAGATGAACAAATTGAGAATAACCACAGTCAAGTTGAAGAATCTAAGGCTTCTAAAGCTGAAAAGGATCAAAATTTATCTCAAAGCGAAGCTTTAAACTCGAAGGTTAAAACTTACATGACACAATTATCACAAGCTGAAACTCAACTTCAAGAAGCTGAAACAAAGTAGCTAAAAATTTAATACCAATGGTTTTTATTAATTTTTTTATTAGACTAAATGAAGTCGATGCCAAATGTGAAAAACTTGAAAAAGAATGTGAACTTGCCGAAGAGAAACGTAATGCTGCTGAAGAAAGATATGAACAATTAGCTGAGGAGATCAAAGCTGCTAAAGCTGAATTAGAAGAAACTTTGAAATCTATTCAAGATCTTTAATTTAAATTCTTATAAATTCATATTTTATTTGGGATTTATTGTTTGTATAATTTTAATTAAATATAAGTAAATATTAAAAAAATTAAACTTTTTTATGAAGTATGCTGCTTTATTGTTATTTTTTAAAATTTTATTATTATTGTAAAAGTACATGTATATATACCTTTCTATAATAATAGATTGTTTTAAACTTGGTATTTTAACCCTATTATTGCCATGTGAAATAAATCTAGAACTGTATAGGTTTTTCTAATCCACATTTTAATAAGCATATTTTATTGTTTTTGTTTCAAATTTTAAAGAAACATTATTTGAGTTATTGTACTATTTTGCAGAAGTTTACTTTGCTTGAAATGTATTATAATAATTAAAATTCTATTAAAGAGTATGTTTATAGAAAAATTAGTATATATTATTTATAACTAGTATAAATTCTTTAAATTTTTTTCCATTTAAACAATTATTTTAATTTTCTTGAAATTTTCTTTTTATTATATAATATAAATATTGATTTATAAAAAAATTAATTTTAATTAAATACCTACTTTTTATCTTACTAAATAACAATTTAGAGTTTAAAGTACAGTTAATACTTATAACTAATAAAAATATAGTTAATTTCAACATCTAAGTATTAATTTTATTTAGTAAAAATATTTTAAATTATATTTTAATAATTTATTTAAAGTTAAAACTATTTTTTTATTATAAAATTAATATCTTTTTATATTTCTATATATATAGTTTAAAGTTTATATTTATAATTAAATATCTATATAATTTTACTATATATATTTAAATTAATATAAATTGTATAAAGTAATAAGTAACTAACTTTTATTTATTTATTATTAGCTTAAAAAAGCTAAGAAAATTAGCAAAAATACTAAATTTTTATTAATTTTTATTTAGTTTTTACCTTAATATTAAAGTTTAAATTTTTTATTTTAGTAAATTCTAATATTACTTTTATTAAATTAATTTTTTAAAGCTTTTTATATTTATATATTAAAAGTAAATTTTAAATAAGCTAATATTAAACAATTAAATTAAAAACTAATATTTGACTTTTATAACTTAAAAATATTAAATAAATAATTAAAATTTAAAATAATATATTAAATAATAAGTATAAAAAATCTTTTAAAAAATGTAATAATTTTAAATTTTTTTAGAGTTTTATTTATTTATTGAAAATCATACTATTATTATTTAAATAAAATTATGTTTAGAATAGGTAAAAAAATATTATATTTAATTTAATTAATAATTTTACTACTAATATTTAACTTATATTTTAAAATAATATTATTATACTTAAGCTTAAAATGTTTATTAGCTATTATAATTTTTAACTTAATATAAATTAATTTAAAAAATTATTATAATATAAATAATAATAACAATTTACTTAATAATAATAAATTTTAAATTTTAACTTTTTTAAAAACTTTTTTAGCTATAATTAAATAGTTTAGTTTTTTAAATAATTATATAATTATTTAAATAAATTAACTTAAAATTTTGTTTATTTATTTATTTATATATTATTAATTTATTTTTTAATAGTTATTAAATTTTTATAAATTTAGTATCTAGATTATTAAATATTAAATAAAATATATTTAATATAAATTAATTAAAATAGTAATAATAATAAATATACTAGTAAAACTATAATTTTTATTATTATTTGTTAAAAAATAATTTTTTTATTTTTATTTTTTATTTTTTTTACTATTTATTTTAAATTTGTATTTTTTATTAAAATAAATACTATAACTTTAAAAAATGTTAAAAGCTTTATAAGCTATTTATAAAAATATATAGCTTAATTTTTAACTTAAATATAAAATTTACTATTTAATATATATATATTATATAATTTTTTTCTTTAAAATAAGTTATATTGATATTACTATTATTTTTATTTTAATAATAGTTAATATTTATAAATATAAGTTAAATATTTATTATTAATTTTAAAAAAAGTATTTATATATAATATTATATAGTTTTTATAAATAAATTATATTATTAATTTAGTAAATTAGAGTAATATTTTTAGTTAAAATAGCTTAAATTTAAAGCTATTCAAATTATTATTTTTTTAAATATTAAAATATTTTTTATAAACTTTATATATTAATAAAATATAAAGTTATAGATTTAAGCTATATATTTTTTAGCTAATAATATTTTTAAATAGCTTTTTATATCTTTTAATTTATTATAATTTTTTTAAATAAGCTTTTTTTATAAATAATTTTTTTTAAATAATAGCTTTTAATTTTTTATTATTATTTTAATATTTATAGTATTTTTTAATTTGTTTAGTAAATTTATTAACAATATAATAACTATTATTTTTTTATTAATTTAAAATAAGTAAGTTAAAAAGTTTAATATTATAAATTTAAAGTTTAATTAAAATTAGTAATAGTTATAAAAGTTTAACTAATTAATTTAGTAAATTTATTTTTTTATATTTTAATTAAGCTTTTATATATATATTTATAGCATTTATTAAAATTTTCTAAATAAAGTTATAAATTTTTAAATTTTAAATTTTTTTAACTTTATAGTATTTTAATATTAGCTTATTATAGTATTATTTTAAAGTTTTTTTTAATAATAAAATAATTTATATAAATTAATTTTTTAAATATTAGTAAGCTATTTATTATAGTAAAGTTTATATTTATATATATATTTTTATTTTATCTAATAATTTATTTATAATTAAAACTTTGATATTAATAATTTTTAAATTTAAATTTATTATTTTATTAATTATTTTAACTTTTTTATATATTAAGTCTTTTAATAATATATTAAAAAAATTATTTTATTATATAATTAATTAATTAAATTTTATTAAATATTTAATTTAATAGTAGTTAAGATTTTAGTTTTATTAAAATATATTAAACTTATTAGTAATTTTTATATTTAATATTTAGCTTTTAAAAATAAGTATTTATAATTTATAAACTTAGTATTATTACTATTAACTTTTTATTATAATTTAATTTAATTTTTTAAACTAGTATATTATTAAGTAAATTTTATTATTATTATTATTTTATTTTAATACTGCTTTTAAAGTATAGTTAAAAATATTTATTTATAAAATAAATTTTTTATAAACTTTAAAAAAAAAATACTAATTTTTAAGTTTTAAATACCTTATAATTAAATACTATTTATATATTATTTAAATATTTTAGTATATTTTAAAAAATACTTTTATAAATTTTTAAAAATATTTAGTAAATATAGTAGCATTTTTTGCATTTATTTAAATATAAAATTACTACTATAATATTAAAATAAAAAACTTATTAAAATAATTTAAAAGCTTTATATTTAAATAAAAATACTTAAAAATATACTAATTATTTAAATAATATTTTTTAAATGTTTGCAGCTTTATTATAAATATATTATTTTTAATATATAAAGTTAAAAAACTTATTTTTAATTTATATATATATTAAGCTTACTTTATTAAATAGTTAGTCTACTATATATTTTTTTATAAATACAAAAAGCTATTAAAAATTTAATAAAAAGTATTAAATTTTATAAATGTTATATATTAATGTTTTTTATTCTAAATATACTAAAACTATTAAAAATATATCCAAATTTATATTTTTAATAAAAATAATCATTTTAGCCAAAACTAAAATAACAGTGCTATCTAAACCTAAACTAATAAACTAAATAATATATTATAAAACTAAAGAATAAATTCATTTTTTTATAAAATATATAACAGTTATAAAAACTAAAATAAGAAAAATAATAAAGTATATATATCTTTACTATATTTTAAGAAAAAATTATTCAAATACTTTTCAAAAAATTAAATGAGTATGTAAAATATTTATTAAAATCATATTTTTGAAGTATATTTTTTAAAAAAGAACTGTTAATAAAACTTCTATTCTAAATTCAGAAATATACTAGATATGGCAGCAGAAAATATTCTTTTTTAAATCATCAAATAGTTTATATACTAAAAATAATTAGTAGTTTACATATATACTTAGTTTATTTTTTCCATAATAAAGAATACTGTATTAAAATTTGTATTTAAAACAACTATTTTTAAAAATGTATTTTTAATAATGAATATATTTTAAAATTTTAAAATTTTATTTTATTTTATTTACTATAGATATTTATTAGCCAACTAATATACAAAATTAGTAGACAACTTTATATTACACTTACTATTTCTAATGATATATTATATTAAGATATTTAAAACAATAAAGCAGTATACTAAACAAAGTTTAAATTTTTTTGATTTTATACAATTTTGGCTCGTTAATATTTGTATAAATAGTTTTATATTAGAATTCAAAGCCAATGAAATCAAACAAATTTCCGATTCTGGTGAAATTATTGGAATTGTAAATTTTGTTCAATTTTTGACAAAAAGAGTATATAATTATCCAGAATAATAATTTGCTTGTCATAATTTCAAAGTTTATATAAATTTTCATAAATTTATGAGATATGTTGGATTTTCAAACTGAATTTGAGTTAAGGTAATAGAAAAAGTTATATTTTAAAAGCATTTAATTGTATTTACATTCTTATAGCTTTCTATTGCTATTGTATTTTTTGTCTCTATCGTGTTGGTGTTTAAAATTAATAATAGAAATGAAAAATTAGCCTTGTTTGCTTGTTCGCTTCCCATGGATCTTAATTTCATAATATGAATTTTGCATTATTGAAAGATTTTGAAATTCTAATAGCTAGAAAAAACTCAGGTTTTGAATGCGCAACTACTAATTCCAGTAATTATTCTAAGATGTATTTAAATAAAATAAATATATTAATTTTGGTATAATAATCGAAATTATTCTATACTATATACTTTAATTTTTTAAAATTAATATCAACGGTTATTAATAGGAATATTAATAGATGTTAAATTATTGAGCTTTTTGGCGTTAAAATATTATTTAGTTTATATATACATTTTTTAAATTTAAATATATAGTAGCGCTAATAGTATAGAGGTAGAATACTTCTCTTCCAAAGAAGTGGCCTGGGTTCGATTCCCAGTTAGCGCATTCTAATAATTTAAAATTATACAACCTACAATTTTTTTTGTAAGCTGGCTGAGCCTAGAGCTTTGTGAAAAATAAGCAAAAAAATTAGACTGCTCAAGGAGCATTAAAGGACATCAGAGATTGGATACCTATTACTTTTTGAGAATTACTAAGCACTCTAAGACTTCTTTTGAAAGCATTTATAGACACTATATTAAAAACTATAAAATAGTTAATAAATTAGTTTTTTTTATTTGGAAGCTAGACAAGTTATATAAATTAGGCTTAAGTAATTTAAATAGATATAATGAAAGCTAATATTATTATAACTATTACAGGAAGAAGATAAAGCATATTAGATTAAATAGCTAAATACTTTTTTAGATAAAGGTAATACTACTATTAATAAGCAGGCTTCTTTATATAATTAAACCTTTTCTATAATTAAAGTATATTATGTTTTAAAAATGGATTAATATATAGTGCTCATATATAGTTCTAATATAAGAAAAGTTATTATTTTTAAAATGGTTACACTAGGTTTTTAAGTTACTATAACTAATTTTTAGTTTGTTAATGTAAAATTAATGCATTTATTTATCTTAAATTTAAATTTATACTATAAAATAGCTTTATTAAAAGCTTATAAATATTAATTATAATAATATGCTTTCTAAAATGCTTTAAAATTTAAATAAATAAATGTTGATAGTTTTAATATAAATAAACTTTATATATATTTAAAAAAACTTAGCTAATAAAAAATGCAATATTAATTTAAATTATATAAAATTTATATATTAATTTAATATTAAAAATATAATTAAAAAATATTCAGCTTTTAGTAAAACTTAAAAGTTAACTAATATATATTTAAGCTTTAATAAAATTAACTAAATTTTTAATATAAAGCTTTTTAATCTTAGTATATAAATATATATTTAAAACTTTACTTAATACAATATATAATTTATTTTAAATAATATATTAAATACTGAATATATATAAATTATATTAAATATTATATTTGCTAATATAAGTAAAGTATTAAATATATATTTTGCTATATTTAATATATTTTATTAAAAGTTAGTTATATTTAAAAAAAATATTTTTTAATAATAATATATTATAATATTTAGATAAATAAGATTAAGTTTTAATTTTAATTTAAGATAAATATTTTTAATTATTAATTTTATTATATAATTATAATAGTTAATTTAAAAACTAAGCCTAAAAAATAACATTTTTTAAAAAGTAAAGTTATATAAATTTATTTTTAAAATATAATAATTTTAAATAAAATTACTAAATATAATAAAAAATAATAATTTAATTAAGCCTAAATATATAAAATTAGTAAAAATAAAAAGCTAAAAAAGTTAAAATAACTATTACTAAATAAAATAGTTAATAAAAAAACTAAATAAAAATAATACAAACTTTAAAAAAAATAAAGTAAAGCTACTTAGTATTTTAAGTAGATAAAATTATATTATTTTTCAACTTAGCTTTTAATTATAACTAGTAAATTTAAAAATAAGTAAAAATTAATATAAATAAATATTATAGTATTAAAAATTAAAGTTAATTTTTTGATAATAATATTTTTATTCTATTTTATTTAGCTTGCTAAATAGTTATATACTTTTAAAAGCAAAGCATTATTTTAACTTAATTTTTTTTTAATTTTAACTTTAAAAATTAAATATATAATAATATAAAAATAGTTTAAAAAAACAATTATATTTTTTTAAGGTTATAATTATAAGTAATAATAGTTATTAAGTTAAATAACTTAAATATATATTTAAAATTAATTTAACTTTATCTAAAAATAAGGTTAATAATTATACTTAATAAATTTTAAACCTAATTTTTATTAATAAATAATTTATTATAGTAATAACTTAGTTAAAGTATATATACTTTATATTAAACAATAATAAATATAAGATTAAAATATAAAATAATAAATTACAAACTAAAGAAGTTATTAAAACTATTTATAATAAAACTTATAAAATTAATTAAAGAAAAAATATTTTAAAAATGAATTAGTATCTAATAAAATTAGAAAAAAATACAACAAAAGTGTATATCAGTTAAAAAACTTATTTATAAACTTAATTTTACATAAAAACAAAATTTTATCTATTTTTTATTTTCCTATCTTTTCAAATACTTCAAATATAATAAGTTAAAGAAAATTCCACTTGTTTAATAATTTTAAAGAAAAGTTTTATAATGTAGAAATTCATTTTAAAAAGTACTTCAAATTGGAATATTCTACTAATACTGTATTTTTAAATATTTAGTTTATATAATTTTTAATGTTAGCTAACTTCTAATTTAAATTATTTTTGAAATTGAAATATTTTCCTGTATACATCTCTATAAACAATATAATCAACTCTTTAATTATTATATAATTTGGTTATTAAAATCGATTTAAATAATAAAAATTATGCAATTTATAAGTTTGTCTTGCATTAGTTTAAGTTTTATTTAATTGAAAGTTTTACAATTTTTCGATATTTTGAATAATTTATAACCTCATTTTTGATAATAAACCCTTTGTTTTAATTAAACTTGTAGGCTTCGAATTTACTTCGCTACTAATATTAATTTCCTTTTTAATTTTTGTTATAGATGTTGGTTCTATAAAGCTTAGTTTTTTATTTTCATAATAAAGGGATGAAGTTCGAGAAAATTGGTTTTTTTAATTCTTATTTTGTTTGTCGATAGTAACAGATGAATTTTGAAATTAATAAAATTAATTTTTAGTTATAGTAACGACAATCACAAGACAGTATATATATTTAATTTTCTTGTATTTTATATTTAATATATAAATAGTAAATTCTTTCAACCTTATTATTTGTTTCGTACATTCGGATAAGATAAACTGCAAATTTAATTACAACTTCTAATTTTATTTGAAGTAATAAAAATTTTTAAATAACATTTTCAATATCTTATTCTGGTAATAATAATATTTTTGGTTCAAATGCGGCTTCGGAGTTCATTCTTATGCGTATTTGGAGCTTAAATTTTGAATTCGCATATAAGTACGTTAACTTTTCAAAAAGAATCTAGAAGAGTCCAAGTAATTTATATGCTAAAGAATTAAGTTTTCAGTTTTAGCTTATAAAAAATAAAGTACATCTTCAAAAAGTCGCATTACCTAAAATTTAATACTATCGGTAGTTTTAATAATTTAAAAAATATTAAAAGATGAATCCAAATTTAATAACAATGTCGATTTTTTATAAAATCTCAAACTTAGGTGAAATTGAAAACCTGATCGGATATTAAACCTTGGATTAAGCCTTAAAAAACTGCTTTAATTTAATTTTCATTTGCACTTTATTAAGTTTTAAAAAATATGCATTAGTATTTAATTATTATATAGCGAGATTAATTTTTTTTGAGCTCAAAATATGCTTATCCGACATCGTGTAAGTGTACCAAGCGTTTTGATGGCCAACTTCTAGATTTACGACTTAAAATTACAACTTGTTCTGGATCAAAAGCCTTAAAATTTTTATTTGTAAAAAAAAATACCCCAGGCAGGACTCGAACCTGCAACCTCTGCCTTAGGAGGGCAACGTCTTATCCATTAGACTACGAGGGCTTATTTAAGAGATAGTTTATATTTTTAACTAAATATATAAATACTTTAAATATACTTTTATGCAAGCAACTTTTTTATTCGCTTAAAATCTTTTTATTATTACCTTCTCTATATATGACGAAGATTATTATTATTTTCATTTTTAAGAATAATAATTACCAAAAAGCTAAGCAACTATTATTAATTAAAGTAATACAATAATTTATAAGTAATTAAATTTGAGTTAAACTATAAAATTTCTTGTTTTAATCTTAATATTTTATAAGTATACTTTTCGGTAAATATAAAAAGTTTGTCCTAATTAGGTAGTTCACCTTAATAACTAATTATATAGTCATTTAGTTAAAAAAATAGGCTTTTTTCTCTATATAGGTATCCTAATATTCCCTTTTTTAACTTACTTTATTATATTTTTTTTATTTTTTTTTATTTTTTTCAATTATAAAATTTATTATAATTAAGCACCTAATCAACTTAATCAAGCCTTTTTTATTGATAAAACATAACCAGTATATTAAACAATAGTTTTTTTTAATAAACTTAAATAAAATAAATTAATAAAAATTTAAATTTTAAAACTATTATAAATTTTATTTAAGTAGTAAACTAATTTAATTATTTTAGCTTTAATTTTAATACTTTTAATTATATTTATAATATTAAAATAAATTAAAACTAATACTAACTTATAATGATATATATTTATTATATTGTACAAAAGTTAAAATATTTATTTTAATGTATAAACTTAAACTTTAACTATTAATAGTAGCTAAATAATAAACTACTTTTATTTTAATATTTACTTATTTTAAACTTTAAGTTTTTTTGAAAAATAATACTAATAATATTAAATAAGGTTTTTTTAACTTAAATAATAGCTTGATAGTTTATTTATTATTTGTAATAAATTAATTTATTTAGTATTATATTTAAAATTAATATACTTTTTTAATTTATAAGATTAGTTAAAATTAAATAATTAATATAAATATAATACTTATTAAATATTTTAAAAAGTACTATTAAAATATAGTTTACTTATATATAAAGATAGTTAGTTAATAACTAGAATACAAAAATGATATAAATTTAAAAAGTTTTATTTTATATAAAAATAGCAAATTTTAAAAATTATAGTTATTTAATTATAATAGTATATATTATTAAATAAAATAATAATATGCAGTATTAATAAAATAAAAAATCTTTTTTAAATTAGAGAATTTACTTTTAAAATACTTAAATATTTTTTAATATAAATATATATATCAAGTTTCAAAATATATAATATTTTATTTAATTAATAAATTTTTAAAAATAATAAATTAATAAATAAAATTCTTTACTAAAATTATAATTTTAAAGTATTATTTTATATAAAATCTATTATTAAAAGCAATTTACTTTAATATTAGCAATATAGTAAATATTTTGTTATTATAATTTACTACTTTATTTTAAATTATTTACTACTTTATTTTAAATTATTTACTTATTTATATGTGATAACTATTAATAGTTTATATTTATTATAACTTTTAAATAAAACTATTATTATTAAGTATTAATAAATTAAATTACTTTTAAAATTATAAATTTTATATAATAAAAGTCTAACTTAATTTTAAAATTTAATTTGATTTATTTAAAATACTTATAGTTAATATGTGTATTTAAAATGGATAATTTAAATAAAAAACTTATAAAAAAATTTATTAAAATTTAAATTAGCTAACTGTATTTAAATTTTAAGTAGTGATATTTTTAATTTTTTATATTTATTATTTGATTTATTATAAAAAAATTAAAATTATTAAATATATATTTATTAGTATATTATTAAATTATAAAATAGGAACTAAAAAAATTAGTAAAAATTATATATATATTAAAAAGATAATTAATTTTTATAAATTTATTTTAAAAATTATAAATAAAAAACATTAACTAATAAATTAATTAAGATTTTTTTAAATATATATATATTTTAAATTGATAAAGGCAACTTAATTATTTAATATAATTTTAACTAATCTTATATAAATATTTAAAGATAAATTAAAGTTTTTTTTTAATTTATATTTTTTATATTTATTACCTACCAAATTTAAACTGATTTAGTCAAAAGATTAGTACTTAATCCTGTTTAAAAATTAATGAAAAAAAAAGATTTAAAAATTAAAAAATAAAAATAAAATAAGAAAAGTTCATTTTTATAAAAAATAAAATACTATTTTAGCAAATACTATAAACTACTTTTTATATTAAAATTTTATAGTAGGTACTACTTCAATATTTGTAGTAAAAAAAGATTTGGTTACTTTTAAATAAATTGAATAGAATTAAGTTTATTTATATCAATAGATTAACTAAAGGTTTCGTTCATTAAATACTTTTGTAATATAGTCTAAAATTGAAATAAACGGTTTAAATCGGTTCAATTCCGGGTTAATATACCAATTTTAATTTTTTTTAAAAACCGATAAAAAAAATTATTAATTTTTAATAAATTAATATAGATTTGAATAATGATAAATTTTTAAAGATCATTTTATTATTAAATAATAATAATAATATCAATATATATATATTAAATAAATAGAATTATTATTTTATAAAAGGAAGAATGATTTAAATTAAAAAGTTGAAATATAATTATATTAAAATTTAACGATGTGATGTGGGCTTATTTAATAATAAAAAATCAAGCCTATTATAAGTGTAAAGGGGTAAAAATATAGTAAATAAATATTATTTAAGTATGAAGCCTTATAAAATTCTAAAATTTTTAAAAAAAAGTAATCTAGAATTTAAAATTAATCGATTAGAACATAATAACTAAATTGGTAACTATTCCTTATACTTAAAGTTTAAATTCAGTTAAGTTGTCCCGTATTTATCGACCTACCTATCTATCTACCTATCTATAATACATCCATTAACATCATCATTATTATTATTTCCCCTAACGTTTATAACGTTTAAGTTTTACTTAAAACTTTTAATAGCGATCGGATTTAAATTAAGTTTCAATTTTTTGTTTAACATTAAACACTTTTAACTTTGAACTTCCGCTTTTTTTTTTGGTTTTGGTTTTGGTTTTGGTTTTGGTTTTTTAAAACTTTTTACAACTTTTATAAGTTTAATAGTATAAAGTTGTTTCAGTTCGCTTTTATTGTTCAATTATTTAATTTAGATAACTAAAATTAATTAATTAATTAATAAATAAATTAATAAATTATAAAATTTATATTTGTTTTATTTAATTATTAAAATTGATCTAATTAATAATAATAATGATAATAATAATAATAATAGTAGTATAATGTACAAGTTTATTAAAGTGTACCGTTATCGGTAATATTGATTGATAGTAGTAGTAGTAGTATTACAATTGTTATTACTAACATTTTCATTAGTAAAGTTAGGTAAATACAATTCATTTTGATTTAAATTTAAAAAATAATTTGGTACTTGTAAATAATCATTAGTTAAAACGAATTGATTATCTAAAAGAGATGGTGGAGAGGTAGTAGAATCTATAGAATTTGGTATAGTAAAATTGGGTAATTGGTACGGGTTATTTAACAAGTACGGGTTATAAGTGAACAGATAATTGGAATAATCGATTTGATTGGAAAAGGTAGGATTATAGTTGATAGAATTATCTTCAATAGTTCCGGAAACGGTTGGAGATATAGAACTACTGGTATCACTACACCTTCCTTTAGGTACCGATCTTATCAATTTCGTTTTACGTTTATTCTTATTAGCTGGTGGTAATTCACCTTGAGCTCTAGCTTTAGTCCTCCTATTTTGAAACCAGATCTGTACGGTACGTTCGGTTAAATTTAATTTTTTTGCTAAATCGGACCGTACTTGATTACTAGGACGGGAATCTTCACTAAATTTTAATTCTAACTCTTTAAGGTGTTCGTTCGTTAACGTAGTACGGTGACGTGTATAAGTTAACCGTTCATCTTCGTAATTAAAGTTAATATTTAAATTAGTAAAGTTATCTACTGTAAATTGATCCCGCTGCATCTTTTATAACTTATAGGGTATAAAAACGTGTTTATTTATTAAATATAATTTGAATAGTGGAGCAGTTGTTTACAATGTTTGTTGGTTTAGAACTAAAATATTTAGGATTATTATTATTATTTTAAAAAAAGTACCTTTTATTCCTATTTATAGCAGTTCGATTTACTTATAATCACTAGTTCAATTACTATCCGCTAACTTCCACTAATTTATTTAAAAGTTTATTGTAAATTTTTTTTTATCATAAATACACACCTACTTTTAAATCGAAAACTAAAAACTAAAAACTAAAAACTATACACACCCTCCCATTGTTTTATAAAATTAAAATTGATTGGATACCGATTAAACAGTTGTAATAATTTTATAAAACAATAATTATAAAAATTGAATCAATTAAAAATATGTTACTTTTATATTATTTAAATATAATTAGTTAATTCCGTTACATTTGATAAATTTGTATTAAATTATTTATTTACAAATTAAGATTAACTTCCGAATAGTTAGCATTTAAACTGTAAATGAAACCGCAAATTTGAGTTCTAAATATAGTGAAAACCATTTTATAAGTTAAAACTGGAAGCATTAATTTTAAAAAAGATGTAAATCAAATTATAAAAGCATACAACTGAATTGATGGTAAAAGTAAAGGCTTTACGGTTTTATTCAATTTTGTGGGTAATGAAAAATGCCAACTGGTTTTATGTAAAAGTAATTTATAAAACTTAATTTTAAATAGTTATTACTAATTTAAGGATAAAAACGAACTAATACTAATTTTAGTTTCTTTTTAGTACAAATTTAGAAACTATTGTTTTTGTTACTTAAACATTTAATTTTTATAAAAATTTTTAATTTTAAATTTAAATAATAATAATTTTAAAAAAAAAATTATTGTTGCTATTATTATTGCTATTATTATTATTATTATTATTATTATTATTATTATTACTAATTATAATAAAATATAATACTTTTCATTATTAAAATTTATTTTATTTAATATTTACAAAATTAAAATAAATTTCACTTTCTTAAAAAGTTATAAAAGTTTAATCTTAACTAAAGTTAGTAATTTAAGAATAACTTAATGTTCATGTCATCGATCTTTATATCCCGACCGATAACAAGTCTAAATTTATATATTTAAGGTGGGTGGATTTTTCCTTATTTTGAAATCGATGCATAAAACTAATGCTAATAAAAATTTTATAGTTGATAACTTTTTTTTTTTTGAGAAACATGATATTATTTTAAATTAAGCCTTTATTTTCTTTTGCCCCACTAAATAGTAAAAAATTATGCCTATTAAAAAATTTAACAATCATAATACGTAACTATTATTTTATTTTATTAAAATGTATATACATATATATTATATGTTAAGTTACAATTAAAATTTTATATTTATTGTTTTATAATATTAGTTCATTTATAACTTGATTTTTATAAATTTAATTTTCTATTAATAAAGTAAATTTTAGTTGGTTTATTAACTAAATATATTTAAAAAGACTATTAAATTAAACGGAATTCGAAAATTATATGTTTTTTAAAAAATGTTAATTAAAAATTAAAAAACTGTACATATATTTATATATAAAAAGTATATGGAACAAATTCTAATTTAAACGTTTTAACTTAGATAGAAATTTAATCTATTCAATTAATAAATAACAGTTGTACTAAAGCAATTAATATACCTATAATTAATAACTGATACTTAAAAATAGGTTTTAAATATATATATATTAGATTGGATAACTGAAGTTAAGTTAATAAAATTTTATTTTTTAAAATAGCTAGTTTATATTTTTATTAAAATTATTTTCTTCTAATTTAATAATTTTTATTTTTTAAAATAAAGGAAAAGTTAAAACTTATTATTTTAAATATATTTAAACATATTTGTAAAAAAAAGTTAATTTTAATATTTTAATTTTAAAAAAAATTAAAAAAATAAAAACCATTAAAATACCTTTATAAAATTAAATAGAAAATACAGTTTAAAATCTAATTATTTTAAAAATAATATATATATAATAATTATTAAATTTAAAAAAGAAATATATATTTAACTAATAATTTCTAATAAGATTATATTATTTAAAATAATCAAATTAAAATTAATTTATTAATAGAGCTGAATTAATATAAAGGTAGTAAAAAATAATAATAATAAAAATACTAAAAAGATTAAAAAATATAAAAATAAAATAAAATATAAATATAAATAGCTAATATAAATAAATATTATTAAAAATAAATATAACTTCTTTATTAAAAATTTTTTATATTTAAAAAATAAATTTAAAAATATTAAGAGTAGTAATTTTAATTATCCAAAATTTAAAAAAAATATTAATATAATGTTTTTAATTTATTTTTACTACTAGCTTTTTAAAAAAAGTTTTAGTATACTATTTTAATTATTACTAATATATTAGCTATAATTTATCATCTTTTTTTAATAATAAAATTGTTTTTATATATTATATTTTAATTAAATACCTTTATTAATTTAATAGCTTTTAAATATTTAATTTTTATAAATATATATTATTTAAAAAATTATAGCTTTTAAAAGATTTTAGCTAAAAATATTAATATTATAGTAGTTAGTTTATTAGTAACTAATTTAAAAAAAAGTTTTTTTAATAAGAAAATTTTAATACTAATTATTATAAAAAATTAAAATTTATTATAATAAAAGCTATAAAAATTATTTAACTAAAATACTAATTATAAAGTTTAATATATATAAATTAAAAATATACTATAAAATATTATAATTTTAGTATATTTAATTAACTTTATAAAATAAATATTTATATATTTTTAAATTTAATTTAGAAATTTAAAATATGTTATATAGTAAGTTATTTTTAAATATTTTTATTTTTTATTTTAAATTAAAAAAGTTTAAAAAAATTGAGCTAATAAATTAACTAAAAACTATAAAAAAATAACTTAAGTTCTTTTTTCTTTTATATTTTAATATTAATAATAGATAAATATAGATAATATTAGTTATAATTCTATATATTTTTAATATACTAGCTATTATAATAAATAAAAGTTAGTTTTAAAATAGTATTTTTATAATAGTATAATTTCAATAAAAGTAGATACTTTTAAAGCTAATAGTATAATACTATTTAAGTAGTAAGTAGTATTAAAATATATATGAGTAAGAATATTAACTACTAAAATAGTTAAATTATAAAATGTAAATATAAATATAAAAATAAATAGTATATTTTTAATTTATAAAATAAAATAAAGTTTATAAGTATTTATTATTTAATAATGTAACATCCAGTCTTTGGTGTGATATTAGTAGTAATTTTTATATTGTGCAATACAAAATACCACAATGTAGCAGTAGCAATGAATATAAGTATTTGCACAAAAAAGTTAGTAAATGGCAATAGAATAAGATTAATTTTGCTATCAATTATAGTAGCAACAAACGTGAATGCCTAGTAAGCAATGTAAATAAATAATATTAGCAGAGATTTGGAAGCAAAGTCAACATACATTTATAAATAGTTCAAATTGTGGGTAGCAATAGCTGCAAGGACTGTAAACCATCCAGTAGCAAAGAAGCAACTAAATCCTACGTATAGGATTTATAGGAGGAGACAAGAGCATCTGCAATTTTAAATGGCCTTTATATCTCCAACAAAACAGAAAAATAAAAATAAGAAGTAAATATAAATGTCTTACCATTATTTAGCAGTAGTGTCTTTTTGTGTAATTTGGTATAATTCAAAATAATTTTATGATAGATTAAGTTGTTTGCAGTTATAATTTGTTGTATATTGGTAAGGTAAAGTTTTTTGTTAATTAGTGCTGGCAGCTGTACTAGACTTATTTTTAAACATTAAACTTATAAGTTTTTGAATAAGAAAATAACAAAACAAAGAATATTTCTTTGTTTAAATTTTTAATTAAATTATCAAGATGGATTTATATAATTTTATCATCTGAAAATAAGAGAAAAGTAATGAAAATCAATTAAGCTTAAAAAAAAGTAAGAAAAATAATAAGAATAATTATTGAGTTAGCAACTTATAAAGTTGCTAAGTAACAAAACATTACAAATAATATTATAAAGCTAAAAAATAAGTAATAGATTAGTTTTTATAAACTATTTAGTTTTTAATAAAATAATAATATAATAATGAAAAAATAAAAAAAAATAAAAAAAAATTAACATAAATAGTAATTTTTTAAAAATTAAATATAAAAGCTTAGATTTTTATATTTAAACTATATAATGTAAATAGCTACTTTAATAAAAATATTTAAATTTTATATTAATTTTATAAAAGTAGTTATTACTTTAACAAGTATAATATTTATAATATTTATAATATTTATAATATTTATAATATTTATAGCTAATAGCTATAAATTTATTTATACTTATTTATTTAAATAAAATTATATTTTTTATAGCTATTTATAATTTATATTAGTTTGATATTTTAAAGTTAACTTTTAATACTATATTTATATAAATTTACTTAAAAATTAATATTTTAAGTTTGCTTATAATATATATATATATTAATATAAAATTATATATATAATAAATAGTATTAACTTTTTATACTATTAAAATTATTAAAAAGTATATTAAAAATAGTACAATATAAATACTAAACTAGTATAAATGTATAGCTTTTAAATATTAAGCTTATTAAAAATATTTTATTTATAAATTAAGTTTATAAATTATATTTAAGAAAAAAATTATAAAAATTATAGTTTAATTAAGTATACCAAAATTTTATAAACTTATATTATTAGTATATAGTAAAATACTAATATTTTTAAGCTAAAAAAGTTCAAAAATAGCTATTATAAGTATTTTAATAGGTTTTTAAAATAATAAAATTTATAATTTAAGTATTTATAATTTTAGTACTAAAAATAATACTTTACTTTTATTAAAAATATTAGATAATATTAGATTAAAAATTTTATTATTCTTAATAAAGTAATTTTTAACTATAAAATACAAATGTATATTTTTAAATATTTAATAAATTTTTTGAAAAAAAATACTAATATAATTAAAATATTTATATTTATATTATATTATATAACTACTATATAAATATACACTTTGTAATTATAAAAGCTACTTATAAAATTATATTTTATAACTTAAAGTTTAGATTTAATATTATACTTAGTATTTTTATAAAGGTTAAAGCTAGTAATTCTATACTACTAGTAAAAAATACTGTTAAATTAATACTTTATAAACTTTTAATTAAGATTCTTTTACTCTTATAATACTGCAAAACATAAACCAATTAATACTTTTATATTTTCAACTATATATAGAAATTATTTACTAATTCTAAGTTGTATGAGTTTAAATATATTTATATATTTATATAGCTACTATATAAAACTTTTATATAAAAATTAGTATCCTAATAAAGTCTAACTCTATTAAAATGCTCCTTTTTAAATTCAACATGTCATAGTTATTTTAAGTAAATTTTTATTTATATAAGCAGTATATATAGTCTAAACATCATATTATAAATAATTACAAATAAATTTTATTTAATTCTATTTTATTTTTCACCCATACTACTTTTTAATATAAATAACTTCATAATTATCTATCAATATAACTTTCCAAATAACTGTTATAAACTCTACTACTACTGAATTTACTATTAGAAGAAGAAAGTTGAGAAAAATTATAAAAATACTGTACTATGAATTTTTATTTTATTTTTATAAATTAAATCAGTTGTATATTAATTGAGAATATAAATATATTCTCAATTAACTAACTTAAAAAGTATATAAATTTACTTTTACATTATAAAATTAAATTCAAGTAAATACTTGGTTCATCTATTTTTAATCATATACCAGTTAAGTTTAATGAAAAAGTTAATATGGATTTAATATATAAGACCAGTAAAACAAATAAAAAAAATTGTCTAACCAAGGTACTTTGTTAAACTATATAAATAAAGTGATACCCCATTCAACTTCCCTTTTGTAAAATGAAAATAAAATTTAATAAGTTACCCAATTTTATTATAGAAGAGATTTTAAAGTATTTAGAATTTAGAAATCAACTTGAACTGCAATATATTAACAGACAATTTAGTGAAATACTTTTAAGTAAACTGTACTAATGGTTGTACTACTTTGATTTATACAAGAACTGCTGATATTGAAAGTTTTGAAGTTGGATACCTAAGTTTGGAAAGTATATAAAGGAGTTGGATCATCAACTATTAGCAAACTTCTATAAAGTTAAGCAACACTTGCCTAATTTAGTTAAGTTGGGCATAATTAGGAGTGAATAGTTTTATAAGGAGTTTAACTTCCTATACATGCTTGACTATAAACTTACACAGTTCAAATGTATTCATTATAGCATTTTACTAGCTAAATTAAAATTTACTAACCTTATCAAAAATAGTAATAAACTTGAACTTGATATTGATAACAATAAATAGAGCCATACTATAGCTTTGAACCTATTTTCCAACTTTTTTTTAACAGAATTGAACTTCTACTTTTATAATGTAAATAATAAAATGTTGATCAATATACATTGCAATTTTCTAAAGCTTGCTTTGCTTACAATTGGTTTTTTACTTTACAATTCAAACATAAATATAGTTTTGGTTTACTTTTTTGACCTTGTAAAGTTGAAAATTAGTTTAAACATTAAAGAAATGTTGGAAAAAATCCTGTTAAACTGTTTCCTAAAGCTCAAATATTTAGAATTTGTTATTGATTATAGAAGCAATGATAGCAGCTATAATTTTATATTGAATAGTACATTGAATAGTTTAGTATAGGCTATATTAGCTATACCTTCTATGAAATTAAGCTACTATTAAGTATTCCAATAGTTCAAGTATGCCAACCTTGATCTAATAAAATTTTTTGATAAAGAATCAATAATTTACCTATTTAGTTTACCTAAGTTAATTATACTTATACTAAAAGATAAGTTACACAACAGTTTGTTTGAAGGTATAGCTTGCAAAGAAAATCTCTGCATTCTAAAACTGGTAGATCAAGTTAAACCTTTGCACCATTTTTTTAACCTATTACAACATTATCTGCCCTACCTTGCTAACTTAGCCTTATAAAATGTTTATAAATTTCATAAAATCTTTAACAAAGCAGTATTCTAAAGCAACCCTGTAAAAAGTAGTATTAAGCTATAGTTTGTAACTATTTCTAATTATGAAATTGAGTTTATTAATTAAAGTAAAGCACAATCCAATGATGTAATTTTAGCTTTTAATAATCCTATATTATATTCAAAGGAGGACATCAAAAATTTTGATTCTTTAATTCATCTGTAGTCTTGACATAAAAAGTATCATTAAATAAATTTGTTTTAAATTTTATTCTATTATCACTTTAAAATAAATATTACTTGATATATACTGAATTTATATAAAATAATCAAGTCTTAGGTTGAAATATAAAAGTATATTATGTAATGTAGCATTTAGCTACCTTAAAATAATTAATTTCAATTATAATTTTGAAAAAAATCAGGGATTATTTTTATGCTTCCAATCAATACTATTTTAAATATATATGTTTAACATTAATTTTAATATTATAAAATGTATAAATTTTAATTAATAGCATAGATAACTTTTATTAAATTTTATATAGAAGCATAATTTTTAAACCTAGCTTTTTATAATTTTTTTAACTTTTATCTACAAAGCTAATTAGTATATTTTGAAGATACTTGATCTATTTTTTTTTAAAATAAGTAAAATATAGTAGATATAATAGGCTAAACTGATTATATATAGTGTGTACTTTACTTACTAATATTAATAAAGTATCTAACTTTTAATAAATTATAGTTTTTAGCTAAGATTTATTAATTTATATTTATATTTTAAGATATGTATTGTTAAAAATATTATTTTACCTTTATAAAATTATTTATATATTATTATTTTCCTTTTTTTTTATTTTTTACTTTCTTTTTACTTAATTTTTAACTGCTATATAATGTTTTTATATACTAATTAATAGTAAATAAAACTATATATAAACTATATAATTATAATATAAATATAGTATAAAGTATAATTTAAAGTAATATTTCACTATTATTTAGATAAATATTTATACTTTATCTTTTATTTTATTAAGTTTTTATTTATTTTTTTTTCACTTTAATTTTACTTTATTTTTATTACTACTTATTTACTTATTACTACCTATCTTTATTTTTATTAGTAATTTACTAATAAACTTTTAAATACTACTAATAATTATTCTTTTAATTAGTGTTTTAATAATATTTCTTTTTTAATTTTTTTAGTTATTAATATATATATATATTTAAAATTATATTAATACTATTAATTTACTATATTAATAATAAATATATATAATTTTTAGTAATTAATATAATAATTATATATTAAAAAGCTTTATGTTTTTTACTTTAATTATTTAAGTAAACTTAGAATAAAAATATTAATTATTTTCTATATTATAAAAATATAGTCTTAAAAGCTAACTTTAAATTTATTTAATAAGTTTAAATTATAATTAACTATATAGCTAAATAATTGTAGCTATAAATTATAAATACTATTATTATAATTAAGCTAATATATAACAACTTTTTTAAATATTATACTTACTAAGCTTATATTATTTATTTAATTTTACTTTATAGTTTTATACTATATTGCTTAAATAGCTAATATATATTTTAATAAAAGTACTTTTAGTTTAAAAGTTATATTTTTTTATTATACTAATTAATTTTTTTAAATAGTAATAATAATTTTTTAGAATTTTAAAGTAAATTTTTAAAATTTTATAAAATCTAAAATTTATTTATATTTAAAAAAATTTAAATTATATTTAGTTAATTTGTATTTAATTTATATATATAGCTTAAAAACACTTAAATTAGATTTTTTTTACTTTTTAAAGTAGATTTAACTGCTATTAAAGCTATTTTAAAACTTAAAATATATTAGTTTTAAATTTTATTTATACTAATTACTAATAATATTAAATAGTAAATATATTAAAAGTCTTATATTATTATAGTAATATACTTTAAAAAATTATATATATAATATTTTTTGAATTTATAAAAAGCTAAAGTATAAATAAAATATAAAAATAATAAATAAGTATAAGCTTTTTTTAATTTATAAAAAAAGTTTATTATTAATAATATTTACTTTATATATTTTTTGCTTATTATTTATTTTAAAAATATTATTAAAAAAAGTTTATAATATAATATACTATATATAAGTTAAATTCTACTAATAAAGTTTTATTTAAAAGCTTAAAATTTATATTTATTTAAACTATTAAGTTTTAAATTTTAAACTAAACCTATTTATTTCTATAATGAAAAAAATTTTAAATCTAATATGAAAATGCTTTTTATATAATAATTATTAAAAGTATAAGATAAAAAAATTTTATTAGAAATTTTTTTTAATAATTATATAAAATTCTATCTTAATTAAAATAACTTATATTAAAGGTAGAAAATAATATATTTATTACTTTTAAAAAATGATAATAATAATAAATTTATATAATTTATTATTATAATTAAAAAAATCTTTAAATTTAAAATTTAAACTTTTTAATATTAAAAATTTAATTTTTTTAAGCTTTATATAAATAAGTTTATTTTTAATAAAACTATTAAACTTATTTAAACTTAATTTATAAATTTTAATTAAGTTTTTTAAACTTAATATTTAAAATAGTTATTTAAACTTATATATTATATTTTTTTACTTTATTTAAAAGTTTAATCTTTTTTAAGTATTATTATTTTATCTTTATTAATTTAAATTTTACTTTAAATTTTTTTTAAATAAAAGCTTAATTAAAATAAACTTATTTATAATTAAAAAGAAAATTTAAAATAAAAATATTTATTTTTATAAATATATAAATTTAATTTATAAAAAAATTTAAAAAAATATATTTTATTATAAAGTAGTAATTAAAAAAAAACTTTAAGTAAAATAATTTAGCTATATATAACAAAGTAAATAAAAAAAATTGAATTAATAAAAATAGTTATATAAGTAGTTTAAAAAATTTTAAAATTTAAATCTTTAAAAAAAACTTTAGTATTTTAAAAGCTATTTTAGTAATTTTTATAATAATAATAAAAATTAAAATAAAAACTAGAAATATAAAAAAGTTTTAAACCTATTAATATTAATAGTAATAATTAAATTAAATTAAAAAATAAGAGTTTAAAATTATAAAGTAAAATTTTAAAATGAAATCTAAAACTATAAATTAAGATAAATAAGATACAACTATTATATATTTATTAAAAAAATATTTTTATATTTAATTATTACTTTAAGTAAATAATAACTAATAATAATAATAAAATTAAATTTATTTATTATACTAATATAATTAATATGTTAAAATTTAAAATACTAATATAAATTTAGTTTAATAAAATTATATAAAAACTTTTTAATATATTTATACTATTAAAATAAAAAATTTAATAAATATATTTATACTTAAATAATATATATAAATCTTATTTAAAATAAAATATATTATTATAAAAACTTTAAAAAAAAGTATATTTTTATTAAAATATTTTTTTAATACTTAATTTTATAGTTTATAACTAAAAGTTATAAAATTTAAACTTTAACTACTTTATTAAAACTATATAGCTAAAAGCTATATAATTCTTATAATTATTTATAAGTTTTTTTATATTAAATTTACTAGTATTATACTTTTTTAACTAAGTAAAAAAGGTATACTAAATATAATTTTATAAATTATTAGTATTTTTTTAATAAAGTACAGTTTTAGTAAATTTTTATTTAGTAATTATAAGTATTTTTAATTATATTAAAGTTTAAGCTATATATAGTATTAAAATATAGCTTTAATATTAATTAAATATTTTAATATTAATATTTTAATATAATTTTTTAGTAAATTTAGAATAAAACTATTTAAGTAAATTTATATATTTTTATAGCTTTAGTTAAAAAAATATTAGTTTTAAAATTATTTCTTATATAAGCTAAATATAAATCTTAATATGTATTAAGCATTTTTTATATTATTAAAATATAGCTTTAATAGCTAACTTTAAAGCTACTAAATTAGTATAAGTTATAATTTTAATTGAATTAATATATATAATATTAATTACTAATATTATATTTATTTATATAACTATATTATATAAGTTTAAATAATAATATTTAAATAACTAGTATATTTAAAAAGTATATTTTTAGTACTAAAGCTATATTTTAGTATTTTATAAAGCTTAAAAATTATTTAATTCTATTTATATTTAAAACTTTTTTTACTTTTTAGTAAAAAAATAGAAATAAACTTTATACTTTACTAAACTAAATTTAGTAAAATTATATTTTTATTTTTTAAATATAGTATATATAAAAAAAGAATTAAATATTTTAAAATAAATAAAGATTAAATTTATTTAATTATATAAAGTAAGTTTAGCTAATTTTTTAGCTATTTTAAAATATAGTTTTAGAGTACTATTTTTATACAGTCTATTTAAACTAATTACAAATCTATACATTTTATATATAAGTTAAGAAAATTTATATATATATATTATATTTACTTATAGTAAAAATTAAATATTTAACTAAAGTTATATTAATAATTATATAATTATTCTTTAATATATATTTAAGTATAATAACTTTTATAACTATTAGCTTAATTTTATACTATTATACTTATTTAATAAGTATGTATAAGTTATAAACTTTTATTTTTTTATAATTATATAGTAAAAATACTAGCTTTTTTTAATTTATAGATATATTTATACTATATTAATATTTTATTAATATTTTAGCATATATTTATAATGCTTTTATAATAATATATTTTATAAAATTATAGATAATAGCTAAAAAATATATTAATTTTTAAAAAATTTTAAAAACTTTTAATAAAATATACTAAATATTACATTTTTTTATATATAAAAAGTATATAAATAAAAATTTTTATTTTTAACTAATTTTATTAGCTTAATTTTTATTATTTTATTTTTAAATTTTAAATTAGCTAATTTTTTAAAAGTAGCTAATTACTTATTAAGTATAAAGTCTAATATAATTAATATTAATTTTTTTAAGATAACTAACTAAAAAAAACAATAGTTTTATAAAATTTAAAAAATATTATATATAAAAATATATACTTTTTTAAGTTAAAAATACTTTTTTATTAAGCTATATTAATATATTAAACTAAAATTATAAATAAATTTAGTCAAAGTAAAAATAACTTTAATAGTATAAACTATATTATAAATTAAAAAAGTTTTATTTTTTTTCTTAATCTTTTAAAATTTTATTAATAAAATTAGCAATAATATCTTTTAAAATAAAATAAAAATAATATTTAATAATAAATTATTAATTTATTTTAAATAAACTTTATAGCTTTTTTAAAAGTAACTATATAAAAATATACTAAAAAATTAAAATAAATTATATTAAAATATTAAATTTAAAGTAAAATATATTTAGTAATAATAAAAATAAAAAACCAGCTAATTTATTTTTAACAATTAAAAATAAGCTTTATTAAGTTTTAAACAGTAATTTAGATTAGTTTATTTTATTTAAATTAGTTTATTTAATTTTTATAATTTTATAATTTAGAAAAAAGTATAAAGCTTTTTAAAAATTATTTTTTATTAAATTTATAAGTATTAAATTTTAAAAATTTTAAATAATATAAATAAATATTAGTAAGTTTTATTAATTAATTTTTTATTAGTATTTAATAAAAAATGTTTATTTTATTTTTAAGTATATAATACTAAAAATAGCTTTATAAAATAATAGAGTATTATAAATTAAAATAATAAATTAATTAAAATATTTATTTTTTTAATATAAAAATTTTATATTATAATATAGCTATTAGTAGTAATTAAGTTATTTATATATATTTGCTTTTATATATTAAGTATATTTAATAAGCTATATAATAATTTAAATTTTTTAAAAATAGTTGTAATTTTATAATAATAAAAAGTATAAGCTAATCTTTATTTAAATTAATTATTAGTTAATATTATAGATTTTAAACTTAGTAAAATAATATTTATTAATTTAAATATTTTTAATAATATGTTTTTAAAATATTATATTAAGCATTATTATTTATTAATTATTTTTATAACTTTTACTCTTTAAATAAATTAATAAGCTAGCCATTTTTTAATTAAATACTTATTTTTAAATTTAAATTTTTAGCTAAGTTTATTTATAAAATTTAATATTTAATATACTATTAATATAAGCTTTATTAATTTATTAATAATTTTTAGTTTAAATTATTATATTTATTTTTTTAGTTATATATTAATTATTTTTTTAATATTTTAATTATAAGCTCTAATAAATATTAAATATATTTTATATATTTATAAATAAAATTAATTTTACTAACTTTTACTTATTTACTTTTATTTTATAAAATGTTTAAAAAAGTAATTTTATATTTAATTAAATATGAAGCTACTTTTATAGCTTATTTTTAGTTAATTTTATTAGCTTTATCTTTTTTAAAATTTTAAAAATAAAAATTATTATTTTTAAATATATTATATTTATGCTTTTATTAATTATTTAAATTATACTTTTATTTAAAGTAATATATTTTAATACAATATTTTTAGAATAAATACTATTAATACTTTTATTTTAAATTTTAAACTATTTTTTTAAAATATAAGTTAAATTACTTTTTATATAAATTGTAATTAAATTATTATTATTTACTACTTTTAACTATAAACTTTATACTTTATTAAAAATTTAAATAAGTTATTAAAAATATCTCTTTATTAATTAAAAGCTTTAGTTAGTTAAAAGTACTTTATTATTATATAAAATCAAAATATAGAATAAAAATATGCTGATCTTCTATTTACAATTTTTTTTCTTACAAATAATAGGTGTTAGCTTATAACTCTAGAAATATATATAATAAGCTCAAAATGTAGTTGAATTAAGATAGTAATATTTTATTATATATATACAATTCTACAAAAATCGCATCAATTAGCCCGGCTAGCTCAATCGGCAGAGCGTGAGACTCTTAATCTCAAGGTTGCGGGTTCGACCCCCGCGTTGGGCTTTAATTTTTCTTCTTTCTTTTCATAAATTTAAACTACTTAAATAGTCTTTTTATTCTATTTATGAAATAGAACTTTTATAAAAATTAAAATTTGGAACAAGGTTTTAACAAATTTAATATTAACATTTTATTTTTCTCAAATTTTAATTTTTTACTAACAATTTAGAATAAATTTTACAACTAAAATTATCTAAAATATATTTATAACTTATCTATATTAACTTTAATGTATAAAAAACTACTTGTTTTTCAGCATTGAAATTAACACCATTTAAAGAAGATGAGTTGAATATGTTAAAGAAGCAATTGGATATATTATGAAAAGTTTTAAAATTGATAAGTATTTTAAGATTTTCATTATAAAAGTATACAAAACTATTTTTAATATTATCTTATAGTTTTAATAAGCTTATTTTTTAAAAATTTTATTAGAAAACAGCTTATTAGTTATTTTTATTTTTTAAAGCTCTGCTATATAAATTAAAAAATTTAAAATTTTTGGTATATCTTTAATCCTTTTTTATATTTATAAATTTATATATTATAGAAATATTTGAAAATGTATAATAATTTAATTTAACTAAAAATGTGTATGAATTTATAAGTTAGATAATAAAGTTTTATTAATACTCTTTAAATAATATAGTTTACCAAACTATATATTATATTAATAATTTTTAATTATTTTTTATAGCTATTTTTATTAAAAAGAAAATACTTTATGCTTTTTTTAGCAAAAATAAAAAAAATTATAATTATAATTAAATAACTAAAAATATAATAAGCTTGCTAAAACTATTAACTCTAAGTATAAAAATAATAGCTAAATAAAGTAAATTAAAGCTTATTTTTTTAAATGTATATATTAAAATAAAATAAAATAAAATAAAAAACTTTAAAATTAAATATTTACTATTTAAAGTTTTTTTAAAATCCTACCTTTTAGATAGCTTTAAGTTTATTTCTTAAAGTGTTATTCTACTTTAAAAAAAATATAATTATTAAAATAAGCTAATTAAATACAAAAGATTAATTAAAAGCTTAATAGGGATATATTAAATCTTATAACTATATTATATTAATATTATTTATTCTAATTATATTAAATATATTAAATATATACTAATATATTTTTAATAAAAACTACTATTTTAATAAAGTTATAATAATAATACTATTTAAATTTAAAATAGTTAACTAAAACTAATATTAAAATTATACAATATATTTTTATTATTATTAAAATAAATATTATTTATATATAACTAAAAATAAAAAAAGTAATTAAGTATATAAATACTTTTTTATTTAAAAAATAAAGTTTTTAAATTATTTTAAAAATAGAAAATTAATATATAAAGTTTTTTATTAAAATTATATTTTTAAAATACTGTTTTATTAAAAACCTTTAATAATAAAAAAATTTAGACTTAATTTAACAATTTATTAGGTTTTTTTATTATAGTATAATATTTTATTATAAACTATAAACTAATATATATATTATAAACTATTAGTAATTTATATATACAAATTATTTTTAGCTTAAAAATATATTTTATTTTAAGCTATACTTATATTATAAAAATTTATATTTATAATTTGAAATATATTTTAATATTTTTATAATAGAATAAAAATATACTAAAATATTAAATTTAGAAAATATTTTTAAATTAAGAAAAAGTATAGTATAAAACTATTATATATTATTTTAAGTACCATAGTTTATATATTTTTAATAATTTATATTATAGTTTAACTATATAAATTAATAATTTTTAAAATTTTCTATTAATTATACTATTTATATAATTTAATATTTTTATTTAATATAATATATTTTTAATTTTTGTTTAATTATTATTAATTTTAAAATATATTAAAAAAATATTTTTAAGCTTACTACTTTTTATATTATATTAAATATATTTTTATTTTAAATATTAATTAAATTTACTTCTTTTTCTATAATTTAGTTTTAAGTATATTTATAAATATAGTAAATTGTAATTACCTTTTACTTTATTATTTTAAAAGTTCAATATTAAAATATTATAGTTTAAGCTTAATTATGCAAAATTAAAATTATTAATTTAGATAGCTAGCTAAATTATATTAGTAAATAATATACTAAAGTAAGTACTAGTAAGTTTAGTATATTTAGTTATTAGCTTTTATATTTAGTTATAGCTAGCTTATTATTATTATATATATTTATTAACACTTTATTTTTTATAAAAGTTACTCTTATTTTAAATATTATTTATATAGTTTTTTAACTTATTTAATATTAAATTTTATTTTTTTAATTATAATAGATTTTTATAAATATAATTTTACTATTTAATATTTTTTTATAATATATTAATAATATTTTAAATAATTTAAGTAAATTTTACTTTATTTTAAACTTAGTACATTAATTATATATTTGTAATTTTATTAAATACTTAAAATATTATTAAATTTTTAATTTTTTATAACTTTTCTTAGTTTTATAATTGCTTTTTTATTTTAATTAAAGTTATTAGTTACTTTTTTTTAAAGTTTATTATAGTTTAAATATTTAAACATTTAAATGTTAAAATAATATAAGAAAATTAATTTAATATATTTATAAAAGTAATATATTTTAAATAATATTACTTGCTTATATATATTTATTAATTTAAATACTATTTTTATTTCTTATTTTTATTTTATTAGCTATTAATATTTATTTTATTTAAAGTATAGCTATTTAAAATTAATTTATTGTATTTAAAATTTTATATTTATTTTAAGCTAAAAAGATTATCTTTATTAGTTTTAATTAATTAGCTTATTTTATTTAAATTTATAATAGTAATAGCTAATTTAACTAAATATTTATTTTTTAAAAAATAGTAAATACTACTTATTACAACATTATCTTAATAAAAATATATATTTTTAATACTTATAAAAATAAAGAACTAATAATATTAAAAAGGTTTTAAAGTTAAGAAAAACTATTATAAAACTTAATAAAAAAGTTAAAATAAATAAATATTAAAAAAATATTGCTTATTATAATACTTTTAATTATATATATTATAATTTTTATTTATATTTAAAAAAAAACTTATTTTAAATATAAAGTTATTAAAAAAACTAATAAAAAATTTATAAAGCTTTTAAACTTAGTATATTAAAGCTAAAAAGATTTAAAACTTTGAATATTTTATAAAAATAATTAATAAAATAGATTAATGATAAATTTTTAGTTAAAAAAAAATTTTTATATTAGTTTAGCTTTATATTTAAATAATTAAATAGATATATATAATTTTAATATATTAAATTAAATATTTAAATATTTTTTTAACTACTTTATTAACTAAGTAGTTATAATATAATTAAATTAAAATATTAATCTTCTTTTAAGAGTACTTTACTATTTAATAAGCTAAATAAAATAATAATAAAAGGTAAAAGTATTTTTACTAAAAATATTAACTTTAGTTTTTAATACTATTATATATACTTATACTAAATTTACTACTTTTTTACTACTTTTTAGATTTTAAACTTTTATACTTAATTATATTAACTAAAAAATAAGTTTAAATAATATTATATTAATATAATTTAATATAAGCTATTACTTATTTTTAAAATTTACATTATCTATTTTTTATTTTTTTACTAACTATTTTATTTAATAGTAATTACTTTTAGCTATTTTATCTTACTACTTTTATTAAATTAGTATATTTAAATGTAAGTATATTAGTTATTTTTTATAATATTTGCTAGCTTTACTAAAAATTAAACTAGTTTTAAAATTAGATTTTTATAATTTTAACTTTTAAAAATATAATTTTTATTTTTTAAACTTAATTAATAATTTAATTATTATAGTTTAAAAGTACATTTAAATAAAGTAACTAAGTTTAAACTTATAGCTAATTAGCTTTTATTAAAAATTCTTTTTTTATTTATTGTTTTTATTATTTTTAACTATTTTTTTAACTAGTTTAATTTAAGTTTTTATTATTTTATTAAAATGCTATAAATATAAAAAATTTAATAGCAATTTTTAAATAAACTAAAATACTTTTAGCTAGTAATTTTTTATTAAAACTTTATGAAATTAAATTACAAATTACTAATTAAAGTAATTACTTTAGCTGTTTGTTTTTTTTTAAAGTTTTATTTATATTAATTATATTATTTTATAAATTTTTCTATAAAGTTTTTACTAATAACTTTACTACTTTTAGCTTTATTATTTACTATTTTTTTTAGTTTATATAAATAGTTTGAATAATTATTTTAGCTATAATAGTTATTAAAATAAACTTTAGCTTTATTAAAGCTTTTTTTATTTTATTAATTTTAAAAAAAAATAGTTTTTAATTTAATAAGCTATTTTTATTTTAAAAAGTACTTTAGTTTTAAATTTATTTTAATTTATAAGAATATAATTTTTATAGTATATTAGCTATATAAATAGCTAGATTTTATATTTATTTAAAAAAAAACTTGTTAAAAAATCTAAACTAGTAATATTAATATTATATTTTACTACTACTTTTTAATTTTTTTAAATTAAGTTTTAATTTATATATATAATTTTAAATATATATAGCTATAAATTTAAAAATAAAAAATAAAATTAACTAAATAATATAAATATATAAGATATTATATAGCTATTTACTTACAAATAGTATATAATTTTTAAATAAGTAGGCTTTTATTATTAAATCTTACTTATTAATTAATTTAGGCTAAAATTTATATAAGTATATTTTTTTATACTATTTTTATTATAATAAATTTAAATAAAAGTCTGCTTTATTAGCTAAATATTAAAAAATATTTATAAAATTTATTTAAAAAATGCTTAATTAAAATAAATATTAAGTTATTATTTATTATAAATATATAGTAAATTTAAATAATAATATAATAAATAAATAAATAATATAATACTATAAAATAAGCTAAATTAAAGCTATTATAATTTTTTTAAAAACTAAAATAATTTAATATTTTAAACTAAGTTAACTATTATTAAAATATATACTAACTAATTTTATAAAATACTGTTAGCTTTTATTAGCTTTTTAATAGTATTAATAATATATTTTTATTTAAAATTTTTACTTCTAACTTGTATATAAATTGCTTAATCTTTAATATTATTTTTATTTTATTTAGATTTATACTTATAATTTTTAGCTTTCAAAAAGTATTAAAAAACTGATTAGTATATCTTTTAAAAAGTTAATATTTAGAAAATTATACTATTTTTTAAAGTTAATTTATATACTAATTGCTTTTAGTTTTAGTGCTTTAAGCTTAGTTTAACTTTTTAAAATTTATAATATAGTTTAAAAACAAAAATAAAAATTAAAATTAATAAAATATTAACTTAGAGTTACTCTTCTTTTTATTATAATAAATTAATAAATATTATATATTTTATAATAGCTTACAGTTTTTTTAGCAACTGTAAGTTTTATTTTTATTTTTACTTTATAAATTTATAGTATTTTCTAAAACTTTTTTAGTAACTAAAATGGAACTTTATGCAAAAAAAGTTCTAAATTATAATATGCCATATTTATATTTCTATAAAATAGCTTACATTAAGCTAGCACTTAGTTTAAATTATATTTATAATAAATAGAAAGTCAATATTGTATGTTAAAAAAAACACAATATACAACATAAAAAGTCAAATAAAATATACTTTTAAAAAATCAGTATTGTATATTTTATTTACAATTGATACTAAATTTAAAACTTATATTGTCACTTATATATTACCCTATATAATATTAAACAATTCTATATTTTTAATATATATACTTTCTAATATAGCTAAAATTAGCTGGTATATGCTTGTATATGTTTTCTATAAATTTTGTAAATTTTAATCTTACTAATAATATAAAAAAATGAAACATTCTGATAAAAACAAAAATTATAATGATATAGCTTTAAAAAAATGATTTATTAGTCTAATATAAATGAAAATGACAATGCTTTTCTACTCAATTTTCAAGTTGATACCGTTCATTGTGAGAGGAATGGACTGGTTGTTTGAGAAGTAGTTGGTAG